>JABUQX010117178.1:5000-17500 GCA_015478945.1 Trachelipus rathkii | reverse complement strand
CTTCGGAGTAAGCGTGTGTAGAATTCGTAGCACAGAATAGACTCGTATACCTACTAGAATAGAACTGTTACAGAAAAGGTCAGCTTACGTGTGTTTAATAGATGTTACATATAAGGGAGCCCAAACTGCGGCCACTTCCGTCAGAATGGGGGCGACGGTCACTACCGTCTAAAATGGGACCCACTCTGCGGCCACTTCCGTCAGAATGAGGGCGAGCTATGGCCACTTCCAAAAGCTCTGGGGAAACTCGAAGTGAGTTTGGGAAACGGTCACTACCGTTTCAATAAACAGTACCTTGGCCACTTCCAGAAGCACTGGCGCCGAATCGGCCACTTCCGAATTCGACTAGGGAAAGGCTGAAGGCCTTGGGCGACGGTAACTACCGGTCTTAAATGGGACCCACCTGTCGGCCACTTCCGTCCAAGTGAGGGCGAGCTATGGCCACTTCCAAAAGCTCTGGGGAAACTCGAAGTGAGTTTGGGAAACGGTCACTACCGTTCCAATAAACAGTACCTTGGCCACTTCCAGAAGCACTGGCGCCGAATCGGCCACTTCCGAATTCGACTAGGGAAAGGTTGAAGACCTTGGGCGACGGTGACTACCGGTCTTAAATGGGACCCACCTGTCGGCCACTTCCGTCCAAGTGAGGGCGAGCTATGGCCACTTCCAAAAGCTCTAGGGAAACCCGAAGGTTTGGGAAACGGTCACTACCGTTCCAGGTAAACAATGCTTCGGCCACTTCCAGAAGCACTGCCGCTAACCAAGTGAAGCTTAGGTTAGCTAAAAAAGGATTCGGCTGGGATGCTATTGCTTTCCCTAAAGCGGTAACTACCACAGTTGCCTAGTGAGAATGCCTAGAGAACTCCCTAGTTGCTTTCTGAAAACCTCAAATCTCGTGCCTGACTTATTCCTCAAAGAAGTTTGAATAAATAAATTATTAACTATAATGAATTACTTTTTAAATAATATTTACATAATCTAAAGAAATAAACTTTACTGAAATAAATCTAAATTATTCGTACTTCTTGAAAAATAAGGGTAACTAATTTATCTTTAATATATCAGATAATTACATTTATGTACAAACGCTAAAATCGATTTATAAAACCTTAATAATATTTTATAGCAACATTATTCATATTGGACTACGGAAAATACTAAATACTACTAATATTATCTTAAAACTAATTGTTTAACATATAAAGTTCCTCAAATATCTTTTATGAAAAGAAAATCAAAAATGAAACTTAAGAACGGCATGTGTTCTGCAACTTTAAAACGCAAGAAAAGCTTCAAAAATATCATCCTTCAAAAATAGGCTTAATAATAATTAATTAACTTTTAAACACTTAAAACTACTTTAATATTTATAATAATAAATATATAAATGCATTTAGTAAACAATTAAACATTTATTTAAATGATTCTTAAATTATTAAATGAAAATAAAATATTACGAATACGCGTCATTTTTGAGAAGAGCAAATGCATCGATCCAAATCATACCTTTGCGGAGCTTCAAAAAGATTTAAAAGTATTCTTTCCATTGTCTATTTGTATATACATTTACTTGATAAATAAATTTAAATAAAGCCATTGCATTTTAATTATAAATAATAAAATAGAATCTCTTATGAAAACATCTCAAATCTTCGTTACACGGGTAACTTAAATAATAAGACAGTTTCAATATTTGTACATAAAATGATAATTTAATAATCATCCTAAAAGACAATTTAAGGGAGACTTTAATAATCTGTTCTTTCATAAAGGAAGTTGGAATAGAAAAAAGTAAAATTTTACACTGCCCCCTCTTTAAGATTTCAACTTCTTTATTAAAGAATAGATTATTCCACACTTATTCTAAACTAATTCTAATATGAACAATATATGTTAAGTTTATTTAAATTATTTACACTTCGATAATATTAGAACTTCGGCAATGAAATATTTATCAAAACTTAAACCTATATTTACATATTTACAAGAATCTTTAATCAGGAACGGGATACTAAATATAAAAACAAGAAAAATTACGTTAAAGCAAAATTACGAACTTATTCCGAGATCTTTCGCAAAAGATCTTAACCTCCCATCATTCCTTCAGACTTCAACAAAATAATCCTCATTCTTTTCATTACTTAAATTACTCTGTTCATTTCAATGTTCTCATAATTTAATACCATGGATTTCTTTTCGTAAAGACTATTCACATAAACCTTTGATCAGTTTAATCATTATCAACAGCATAAAATAATTACCAAAAAAAAAATCAACTTGCCCCGAAGTAGCATGCGTGAGTTAAGCGCTTTACTCACCATACTAGTTCTATTTCAGCGGATTTGCAATAGCGTTTCCTAGGAAATCTAACTATTTTGGACTAAACCGGCAAATAGGTTTGACAGACCAAGTCAACCGCAAGGCAAAACTAAATAAGAGAAGTGTGTTAGACTCTCTTCTGCCATAGCCTAAGCTATCTAAATCATCTAAAATAAGAGTAGTTGGTCAGACTCTCTTCTGCCATAGCCTTATTGCTACATAAATATAAATAATATCCTCTGTTGCAACGGAAAACTAAACCAATTAATCATCTTTAAAACAATATCATCATTACTAAAATCGTTTTTCAAAACATCAATAACTTCATCAAATCAATAATCACAAAATACTTTAATAACTTCAAAACTTAAGGAAACTAAATAAGAGAACTTCAATACTCAAATCTAAAATTCTACATTACTTTATGTTCTTAAGTATCAACTAATATCTCAAAATTCAAATCAAAAAGAATAATCAACATTTTCTGCAATTAACCTTTCAATGATTTCCTTTATCCCTTCCTCATATCTTTCTTTAGCCTTTCTTTATGCAAACAATAAGTTAAAACTTAATTCACAAAAATCATTAAAAATTATCATCATAAATAACTAAATAAGTACGGGCATAATTCATAAGTTTTTTAAACATTTAAAGACTGCTACAGTAACTAATCCTCATTAATGAATTAAACAACAGTTTGCATACTCTTAAAATTTCTCGGAATGTATTATATTACAGAAACTTTAATCATCTTATAAAAATTACTTTACATTACAACATTAGCTTCTTAAGGGTATGAACAATACTATACAGAAAATTAAAGGGAAATATACTTTAAATGTTCCTGATTAAGAATTAAAGGATATTTATAGATTAAATATTGCCGTCGTTACTAATATCATCGCTACCTTTCTCCTCATCATTTTTAATATCAAAACTATTATTACTGCTATAATTAGTATCAGTGTCACTTTTATTATTACTATTAAACAATATTTGATGCTCCAGATAAAGATTCAAAAAGGAGAAGCTATTTATAGGGTTTATATTATTTTTACCGTTCTTATTAACACTAACGTTGTTACTGTTATAAGTAATACTGTCATCACCGTTATTATTATTATCATTGTTACTATTATCATTATCATTACCATTATTATCACTATCATCATTATTACTATCATTACCATCACTATTTCCTTTATTTTCACTACTATCATTATTACTATTAATATTATTATTATTATTAAATAATTTTAAATGTTCTAAATAAAGATTTAAGAAGGAAAAGCTATTTACTGAATTACCTTTACCGCTAAAGATTTCATTTTTATTATTAAGATTAAGGCTGCCATTATTACTATAAATAATACTATTGTCATCATTTTTATGAACATCTATGTCGTCACGTTTACTTGTATTGTTAATTTTACAACTTTCATTATCATCTTTGCCAATGTCTTTATTACTATCAGTACTATAATCAATACATTTATCGTCAATATCGTTATTATTTTCATTATCACTATCGCAAGCATAATTATTATCTTTATTTTTATTATACCATTCAATATTATAATCTTTTTTAGCATTGCCAATATTATCATTATCCTTCATATTACTAATATCATTAATAGCTTTATTCTCTATATCATCATTATTATTATTGGGAATATTATCATTACTGTTATTATCGTTTTCACTATTAAACAACTTTAAATGTTCTAGGTAAAGATTTAAGAAGGAAAAACTGTCTGCTGAATTATTTTTACTATTACTAATTTCTTTTTTATTATTAACGTTAACGCTACCATAAGTATTATCATCATAAATATCATCAACGTCGTCACAAATATTTGTAATAATCCTGCAACTATCATCTTTACCATTACCATTACCATTACCATTATGTCTATAATCGTTATGAATAATATTGTTATCATTAATATTATTATCGCTATTATTCTCATAATCACTATAGAAAATATAATTATCAGCTCTATACCATTTATTATTATAACCATCATTATTAGTATTGTCTTTATTACCATTATCCTTTATATTTTTAATATTATTAAAGTTATTATTCTCAATATTATTATTTTTAGTATGACTATTATAACTATCGTTTATTTGAACAAACCTCTTTTTCTTTCTTTTTCTTTTCTTTCCTTGAAAAGGCTCAGTCTCATTTAGAAAAACAGTTATCGTATTTCTTTTATGCGCATGGACGATTTTTAATTTTCTCAAATAGTTATGAACTAATGCTTTAAAAAGGATATCACTTTCATTAAGATTATTAACAAGGTCATTATCATTATTTGATTGAAGTGTTGTTATGATTTTAATGACTATCATTAGCAATAATTTCCTTTGCAATTTCTTTATTAGTCTTCGATTTATTGACATTTTTAATTACATTTATCTTTAATACAATTTACTATTGAAATTTATTATTAACTTTTACTTTTACTATTGACATTTATTATTAACTGCCTGTCACCTGTCTAGCAAAGCTAATACTGTGCAATTGTCTACTGTGCGATTGTCTCAACGCTATGCCACCAATGTAAGATTTTAAACTTTGACAAGACAATCTTCAGGTGACAGGATAAGAAAACTTTTATTAGCAATGACTTTATTATTATTATATTCTTTATTTGACACAATTGGTAGCGAAAGTAAACTTTAATGACAATTACATGACACGTGACTTCCGTGAGCAGTGGTAACTTCGTGAGCGTGGTAACTTCGTGAGCGTGGTAACTTCGTGAGCGTGGTAACTTTGTGAGCGTGGTAACTTCGGAGTAAGCGTGTAGAATTCGTAGCACAGAATAGACTCGTATACCTACTAGAATAGAACTGTTACAGAAAAGGTCAGCTTACGTGTGTTTAATAGATGTTACATATAAGGGAGCCCAAACTGCGGCCACTTCCGTCAGAATGGGGGGCGACGGTCACTACCGTCTAAAATGGGACCCACTCGTCGGCCACTTCCGTCCAAGTGAGGGCGAGCTATGGCCACTTCCAAAAGCTCTGGGGAAACTCGAAGTGAGTTTGGGAAACGGTCACTACCGTTTCAATAAACAGTACCTTGGCCACTTCCAGAAGCACTGGCGCCGAATCGGCCACTTCCGAATTCGACTAGGGAAAGGCTGAAGGCCTTGGGCGACGGTAACTACCGGTCTTAAATGGGACCCACCTGTCGGCCACTTCCGTCCAAGTGAGGGCGAGCTATGGCCACTTCCAAAAGCTCTGGGGAAACTCGAAGTGAGTTTGGGAAACGGTCACCAATGTAAACATGTATTCTAGATTAATGCTATAAATTGGAAACTAAGGATTTTCTAACGGCATCATTCTCGAAGGCATACTCTATTTTTATTTTTCATATGAATTATTGTTTTTATAATTTTAAGTTTAATTTTATGTTAAAAAAATATTTTGTACACAATAATGACCCTTAAATTAAGTATAACGTGACATTTAAGAAATTTTTATTTTAATTTTACTAATTGCATCATCAATGAAAAAGCTTAGAAATTACTAGACTAACCAATTATTTTGAAATCAAAAAAGGCAGCCAATGAAAATTAAGAATCCGTCAGAAAGCGACATTTGGCATAACATCAATTTAACCAATCAGATATAAGATAACATATTTAAATATATTTATTTTTGTGTTATAAATTACGCTATTTTTAATGTGTTTAATTAAATTAATTAAATAAAGATTTTTTTTAAAATCATTCGTTGCTAAAGTTTCAAGTTAAGTAATGAAAAGAATTTTCGATACCACAAATCACAGCTTAATCATAGTATATAAAAAACCGTGGCTTAATTAATAAGTAACCACGTTGTCAATCCTGTGATTTTGTTTACGGTAGGCCCAAGCCACAAATAGCTTAGAGTCGTTCGCTTGTGATTAATTAATTGTGATTTTTTTTTTGGTAATATTTTAACCTGGTTGTATTTTCAATATTTGAAAATACTTATATTTGAGAGTATGGATACAGTAAGAGGCCACATGGGCCTATTGCATATTAAAATAAAAAAGGTGGAGACTGCCCCAGTCATCTTGAGTAAATAGAACCAAACATCATGCGGCATCCAAACATCCAATATGTTCAGTCCAGAGGTGGGCACCCCGCTCATTTAGGGGTAGTCCGCTAGCGCACCTCCGCACCTCGAGAAAACGTAGTCCGCTAGCGCACCTCCGCACCTATTCAGACCATCAAACTTCCGCTATCGCAAGTCCGCACCTCCGCACGTCCGCACGTCTTCCACTAATAATGTGCGACTTCACAAAAGTTTTTAATATTAAATACTAAATAGTATATATATCCTTACAAAAGATTTATTTATAATATTATATGAAAAATTGAATGAATATTTACAAAATCTCAAGATTTTCCTCTTCCTCCTCAATGTCTTCGTCAAAGAACAAGAGATCCATATTACCTTTCAAAATGATTAGCTGTTCAAAATTAAAAGCAGTTAAGGCTGACCTCTTTGCCCTCAAAATATCCCCACCAGTACTAAATATTCGCTCTACAGCAGCAGAACTAGGGGAGGTGTATTATATTTTATGAACAAGTTCAATAAATTCTGCCTATGCAGAAAGGGAAAGATGTCCTTGGTGAGAGGAGTGCTGGTGTTAGTTCGCTTCCAGCAGTCCATTGCTAATTTAAGGTCCTCACCTAAATCATTCTGCCTCCCTTCTAAAATTTTTTGACCACCCTGTCCACCCATAAGAAGGTCTATTTCGTTCAAGATTTTAATAGAATCCATGAAAGCCTCGACGCCTGCAGAGTCGATGCTAATGCTACGTATCAGCTCGGTAGTTATGTATTTATATATATATATATATATATATATATATATATATATATATATATATATATATATATATATATATATATATATATATATATATATATATATATATATATATATAAATATATATATATATATATATGTATATATATATATATATATATATATATATATATATATATAGTATATATATATATATATATATATATATATATATATATATATATATATATAGTTATTATATATATATATATATATATATATTTATATATATAAGCTCGTTATATATATATATATATATATATATATATATATATATATATATATATATATATATATATATATATATATATATATATATTTTATATATATATATATAAAAAATATATATATATATATATATATGTTATTATTGGAGTTATATATATATATATTCATCTATAACTTTAATTAATTATATTATTACTATAATAACTAGGCAATATCTAAATCATTTCTGTGTAAAACCCAAATATATATATATATATATATATATATATATATATATATATATATATATATATATATATATATATATATATATATATATATATATATATATATATATATATATATATATATATATATATATATATATTTGTTTTTTATACAGAATCGATTTAGGTATTGCCTAGTTATTATAGCAATAATATAATTAATTAAAGTTATAGAAGAGGGTAATAGCTATTCAGTCTATAAAATCAATTTAAATGTTATTTATTATATATGGTAACCATTAAGGAAGTAGAGATTGGTTTTGGAAGTTTAATTATTAAAAACAATAAGTCTTAGACTAAAAGTATAATTAGTTATAAACTTAAAATAAAAAATTATATTTCTTTATTATAACCAATAAGAATTCTTAATAAGTAAACTATACTTTCATTTTTCAAAAAAGGTGCGGACCAAAAGAGCGGAAACTTTTTTTGATCCGCACGTGCAAGTCCGCTAATTTCCTGACGACTCCGGCACCTCCGCTAGTCCGCACCTATTTCCTGGTAGTCCGCTCGAGCGGGACTAGCGGACTGCGGCATCCAAACATCCAATATGTTCAGCAAAATCTTTTGCTTTGATGCACCCACTTTAGAGCAACAATGCCTGTAGCATCATCTTCTGCAATAAACTTTACAATAGCAAAGTTTTTAATCTTTGCGAGTGTCATCTATAATATATATATATATATATATATATATATATATATATATATATATATATATATATATATATAGTATATATATTGTCTATATTAAGAGAATATATATATATATATATATATATATATATATATATATATATATATATATATATATATATATATATATATATGGCCTGCATCCTGAAAGTCACATGCATTTAACTTTAAAACTATAACAGTTACAGGAAAATAAATAACATTTTTTATTTAAGCAAGCAATTTCATCGATGAAACTAAAAAAAAAAAAAAATATTTTATTATAATATTTATTAATAACACCTTAATTATTAGTATAATCTTAGGTCTGGCAAGCGTATGCTCTCATCAACCTTCCATTCCTACAGTTATAGAAGAGCAAAGGTTACCAAATAGTGTTTTGTTTTAATTGCTTTGGAGAAAATGTTATTTTCTTTTTATTTCTTTTTTAGGGGTTCGAGCTGATGGAGGGACAGAGGGTGGGACGGATTCCCCCTGTCGTCCCCCGGTAGGTCGAAAAACCCAGACTTTGGCCATCTTTGTTGTTTACCCGTGGGGTATCCTTTAGTTAAAAAAAAAAATTCAACATTTGGCACCCTCGGAGTACTCGAGCTTCTTCGTATTCTCAAAAAAATTTAATTTTTCCAACATTCTTAAAAGTTTTAAATTTTTAAAAAGCGTTATTTTTTTATTTTATTTTTATTTCATGGGTAAAAATCTCCTGATTTATAAAATAATATTTATTTTCGTGTAGCTATTATATTTTTTTAGTTACATGCATGTGTCTTTTGGGATGCTGATATATATATATATATATATATATATATATATATATATATATATATATATATATATATATATATATATATATATATATATATATATATATATATATATATATATATATATATATATATATATATATATATAGTGTCATTACAAAAAAAAAAAAACCAAGCCCATTTGTTACATAAAAACAACCCATTGCTGTATCTTGGTAAATATGAGGTCTAGAGCGAAAAAATTTGTGGCACCTATTAATCGCATCTAGTCTGAGTGAAAAAAATTATAATGGTTCGAAGCCAATTTTTTTAATTTTGGGAATTTTTTTTTCATTTTTGAAAAATTTCACAAATTTTCAGCGTTTTTGAGCAGCCATTTTGAGACTTTTCCAGCATTCATTGCATTAAGAAATTTATAAATTAGTATGATATGTGATTCATTCCTGTTGGACCATCCTTGAACTCATTCCACAACCAAATTTCATAAAATTTTATGTAGCGCCCCCCCCCTCCCCCAAACCATTGAGTTGAGCTCTAAAAAAAACCACTTTGCACGAAAAACAAAAAAACAATTTCAAATTATTTGAAAATGTGCATGTATATGCGCTATAACTCATATCAACATGCTGAATGATTGTTTTTTTCCTTCTGTCAGTGCGGGGTCCGAAAACCCCATGAAAAAAGTGTAACAAAAAAAAGCAAAAAAAAAAAATGTGTTTTTAAAATATGTATATAGTATATATATATATATATATATATATATATATATAATATATATATATATATATATATATATATATATATATATATATATATATATATATATATATATATATATATATATATATATATATATATATATATATATATATATATATATATATATAGTATCAATCACATTTCGTATGTGCTAGAAGTGATGTTTCCTACTATGAGTTAGGATATTTCTATCACTTTTAGCATGGCATATGCTACATCATAGAATATACCCGAATCAGGTGTCTAACCCTATGTTTTAAAGTAGGCCTATAGGGAGTTGATTGCCATGGTTTATAACAGAATTGTGGCACACCTACCATGGTTTAGTACCCAACCCACCCTTTTTTAATACCTCTAGCATGGTATATCGTATGTCACGGAATATACCCAATATAGGTATCGATTAGTATATAATCGATTCCCATGGTTTATGATGCAATCTAATCACTTACCATGATTTAGTATCAGATTGTACCCCTACCCCCCTTTTCTAATGTATCTATGCAACTTTTTTATTTCTGGAGCTACAGAGCCGAGCTTGGTGTTGGTTAGTATGTGTTGAGTTATGCAGAGTCGATTCCCGCTATTGCAGAGTGGGTAGTTTCAACCTTTGAGGTTTTAGAACGCATCAACACGCGTTTTATGTGGCCGGCTTACCCTTCGTCATATTCAAGGAGGGAGTGTAGGGGGGTTTAAACCTATTCAATGAGGGGGTATAAGATGCAAATCTATTCAAGGAGTTTATGGAAGGAGTGGTATATTCAGGAAAGCAAATTTCCTGATTCAACACACCAATTTTATTTTTACCGTCAGCCGGGGTAATTTCAGAATTTTTAGTTTTTATTTTACAAAAAAACTAAAAGTTTTACAAAAAATTTTTTTTATAATAAAAGTTGTAGAAGATTAACAGGTGCAGTGAACTGCAAAAAAAAATTTTTTTTAAAATATATATATATATAAATAACCTAGATTTTTTGATTTTTCTTCAAATTATTTAAAATTTTTAATTTTGATTTATAAGGTCTGTGTAATGAAAAATAAAAAATTAAATTTGATCACCTACTCTTTGATAGTACAGGTTTTAAGCTATGTATACATATAAAATGCATATTGATAGCACATTTCATTAAAAAGTTATTTAACATTTATGAACCCGGGGCAATTTCAGATTTCCATTCCATTCCCCCCACCCCCCTCACCCTTGACTGGGGTGGCCAATTGACTCAGTAACCATGGGAATCTACTCAGAGGCATTGGAAACCCATATAAACATACCTGACAACAACAAAAACTAAAAAGTAGCTAAAAATTGCTAAGGGTGCCAGATTTAACAACAAATCAGCTCAATCTGACAATACAGCTAATATATCATTCTTGCTTACTACTAATACGTTAGGGAAGCTCATTTCAGCTAGTTTCAACCAAAAATTGGTAAAATTTATATATTTTTTTTAGGTTTTCTGAAATTGCCCCAAAAAAATTTTTTTTCACTTTTTTTAGAAATTTTTTAAAAAGTTATTATTTGTATTTTTTTAATTTCTTTACATTAAATGATTGCCAAAAGCCCATATTTTATTATATCTAGAACTAATTTCTGTAAGTGTTATAGTTTTTAAGTTAGTTACTTAAAAACAAAAAAAAGGCCGATTTTTTTCTGAAATTGCCTCGGTTGACGGTATCTTAATTTCATATTTTCTTTTTTTTTTTACTATTTTTAATAATATTTTTCATAAAATATGCTTAAAAAAAATTTAACTAACATATGATGATATATTGTCAGTCTAAGAAGGGTTTTTAGAAGTGGGGTTTTTTTTTGTTACATTGGTTTTTTTTTGTAAGCATTGTTTGTTTTTTTTTTTATCTAAATAATTAGAAAAGTATTAAAGCAAAACAAATAATTTTTCCTGGGATATATAGCCTAGGCCTAGCCATTATAAGAAATTATTATAAAAGTCTAATATGTAAAATAGTTTAATAGTTATAGGCAAAAAACTGAAAAATGTTTTTTTTTGTGTAACAGCACTATATATATATATATATATATATATATATATATATATATATATATATATATATATATATATATATATATATATATATATATATATATATATATATATATATTGTTTTTTTTGGTATATATATATTTTTTGATTTAAAATATATTTACTATGTTTTCTAGAAAGTTAAGTTTTTTGCTAGCTTTAGTGGCAAGCTTCTGGAATTATGGCAGAAGCTTGCCACTAAAAATTTTCTTAAAAAAACTTAACTTAACTTTTCTGAACTTAGAAATTTTGTTGAACTTTTGAACTTTTGAACTTTTTGAACTTTTGAAAATATTTAGATAAAATACTAGATATTTACTGTATATATATATATATATATATATATATATATATATATATATATATATATTTATATATATAAATATCTATATATATATATATATATATATATATATATATATAGTATGTTATAGAAGGGTTATATATATATCACAGGGATGGGGAGTCAGGAGTCGGGAGTCGAGCGTTTTCAGGGGTGGGCGGAGGTCGGAGTCGGAGTTGATTTTCCAAAGTTGGGAGTCGGTCGATAAA
>JABUQX010117178.1:0-2500 GCA_015478945.1 Trachelipus rathkii | reverse complement strand
ATATATATATATATATACTGTATATATATATATATATATATATATATATATATATATATATATATATAGAACCTTTCTAAATCTAAATTAAAATAAAATATTCCTCTCCTGAAGTCCCTAGGAATTAATTTTTTTACAATTTGATTCTGGTCAATGACACTTATGTCCTCGTTTTCGGGCTCCTTAAAGCCCAGACACCCTTTCTGCAATTTGCCAACACTACCTTCAGTCTTTCTTAGAAATTTAATTGTGTAGGTGTTATTTTCGCCTATAGCTACAATTTTTCCAACATAGTATATAGCAGTTACACTTTTTCTACTGATTTCAAACTGCACAAGCACATACTCCTGCAACTTTGGGCTCTCACATATACTGGTAGCTAATATTTCTAGGTTTGGGGTTTTTTATCTTGCAACACAGGTCTATATTCTTCACATTCAGGCTGCAATAAGTCCATTTCAGTATGTCTATGATGACTTGGCCCTGCCTGCTGGAAATCCTCTAATGAAACTGCATGCCCTGCTTCAACATTAATTTTACGACCCCTTTTCCTGAATCTTATTTCCACATTTTCAAACCTGACTTTTTTGATATAATCTACAAATTTTGGACTAACATTTGTTTCCTCATATCTTTTAGTTGGTGATTATTTGCTGACTTTCGCTAACACTTTCTCTTTATTCAAAGGATAGATTCCATAGCTTTGAAACCCAGACATCACATTACTTTTCCAATTTGGCTTCACAGCTTCCAATAACTTTAGAAGTAACCCTGGAAATTTGTTTTTGGGTAAGGTGGTAACGTTTTTGCCATCACCTTCTTTAAACTGCCATAAAACTTTTTTCCATGATAGTTTGAGAGGGTGAAAAACTGCAACATCAAGTGGTTGCAACAGGTGTGTGCAATTGGGTGGCAGAAACACCAATTTGATATTATACTCCTCACATAACTCCACAGCTTGCAAAGACATGTGGGATGACAAATTGTCTCTTATTAGTACCTTTTTTGGGTTTCAGGTAGCTAAATGCCTAAAAAATGGAATTACTATTGATCTTATTTAATCCAAAAAAATATTCCCCTCAAACCAGCCACTTTTCGACACATTATATTTGCATTTGTGGGGACCACCAATAATGTGCGAGTCTACTAACCTTTCATCCTTGTAGACAACATCAGGAGGAAGCATATCTCCCAAAGCTGTTGATGCAAACATATTGCTTATTGATGTTTTCGAGGTGTTAAGCACATTTTCAACTCTTCTTCCCTTCCCACATATAATCTCTTTTACTCCAGGATCATCTGTTAAGTTAGATTCGTCATAGTTGACAATGTTGCTAGGGTCAACGTTGAACAACGTATTGTGGAGGCAATCAAAATATTTACCCACTTCCTCAACAGTGATACCTGCTCTTTTTCTATTTATGTATTGTGCTTTTCTAATTGAGAGTATGTTACTATTTCTTTAAATTCTTTCTAAAAAATTTATAACCCAATTAGGCCCTGGAAAATTGTCTTTGAAAACATTGATTGTGATATTATTCTCATCCAAATAAAATTTGATAAAAGCTCTCAGGTCTCCTCTCTCAAATCCTAAACCATACTCAGCAAGTAGCGCAAGATGCTGCACTATATTTCTTTCCTCAAAGGGAAGAAGAGCTGTACTTCTTCTGCTTTGACCTGGAGTTTTAACTTTACCCTTAATACGTTTTCATAGAGTGGTTGTTGGAATACCATACATTGCAGCAGCTTCTGCTATATTCATAGTACCATTGTCTATGTCAATTAGTGCGTTAACAACATCATCTTCAGTGTATTGTAGCCTTTTCAATCCTTGCTTTTTTTGATATTTTCTTGCCATCAAAAAAAAATAAAATGCATTATTTTATGCTGATTATATTGATTATCATTATTATATATATTTATATTTTATATATCATATATATATATATATATATATATATATATATATATATATATATATATATATATATATATATATATATATATATATATATATATATATATATATATATATATATATATATATATATATATATATATATTTTATTTATTTTATTTATTTATATTTATTTATTTATTTATTTATAATTTATTTATTTACCATATATATACAGTATTTATTTCATTTAAATTTATTTTATATCATATACTGTATTTGCATCATATCTTTATATCATTATTATATTTATATCTATGTTATATTATATATATATATTTTTAACTTTAGAAAGATGTTTTATATTAAACAAATTCAAATTTCTCTTTTCCCCCACCTACTATTTTTTTGATTTCCTTTTACCCCACTTTTTTAAAAATTTGTTTTCTAAAAAACTATAAACAATGCAATGTAATAAACTATATGAATATGTACCTTTGCAGTTTCTAAATGAGGTGTGGAAATGTTGATACTATCATTTATTTAGAAAAATATTTTTTTTATCTTAGTTTTTACCCTACAAATTTCTGGAAATTTTACCTG
>JABUQX010117177.1:0-17500 GCA_015478945.1 Trachelipus rathkii | reverse complement strand
TCAGGAAAAACAAGAAGAGTGTTATTGACCAATAGAATTTTACTCTGTTCAAACGCCTGACAAGCAGCATCAGTCCAATTAACCATTGTCGAGCTGCCCCGACGACCTTGAACAAGCAAAGCAGTAACAGGAGCTAATATGGCAGCAGCCTTGGGGAGGAAACGACGATAGAAATTAAGGAGACCTAAGTAAGCACGAAGATCCTTCTGAGTGGTAGGAAGAGGATAATTACGAATAGCAGAAACACGATCAGGTAGTGGAGAAAGACCAGAAGAAGAAATTTTATGTCCAAGAAAATTAAGAGAAGCAGCACCTAAAATGCACTTCTCGAAATTTAAACGAAGACCAGCTTGAGATAAACGAGAGAAAACAGTACGAAGATGAGAAAGATGCTCCTCCGGAGAACGAGAAGCAACTAATAGATCATCAATGTAAGCATATACAAAGGGTAAACCACGTAAAACATGATCTATCAAACGTTGAAAAGTAGCACTGGCATTACGAAGACCAAATGGCATAAAGTTATACATAAAATTGCCAAAAGGAGTTGCAATACAAGTTTTAGGACGATCATCAGGATTAACAGGAATTTGAAGGAAGGCAGATTTTAAGTCAAGAGAAGAAAAAATGGTGCATCCATTTAGAGAAGAAGTAAAATCATGAAGGTGAGGAATAGAATAAGTATCAGCAACAGTTTTAGAATTTAGTAACCTGTAGTCCCCAACAAAACGAAAAGAATCTGGCCCTTTTTGAACAATGTGAAGCGGAGAAGCGTAAGGAGAAGTAGAAGGGGAAACAATACCCTTTTCCAGAAGCATGTCAAATTCAACACGCGCAATCTTTAACATTTCTGGAGAAAGTCTGCGAGCCTTGCAAACAGGAGGACTACCCTTTGTCTCAATGTAATGCATTACATGGTGAGACGCAGGAGAAAGATTAGAAATAGGCTGGATTAAGTCAGAAAATTCAGAATGCAAAAGAGCGTGAAAAGAAGAATCAGAGGAGGAATCAGGAAGATTGATACCATAAATAGAAGAATCAAAAGGAACAGCATTACAAGAAAGAGTAGTAGTGTCATCAAGTAGACGACTATTGGCCATGTCAATAAGAATATTGAAATGACTTAAAAAATCAGCACCAATGATGTTTTGTGTAACATCGGCCAAGAGAAAAGTCCAACGGAAAGAACGACGCAGTCCAATAGATAAAGTAAGGAGTTGTTCGCCATAGACAGCAATGTTAGAACCATTAGCAGCCCGTAAATGAGAAACAACAGGCGGAAGAGAAGAACAAAAACCATGAACATTCAAAATAGAGAAACTACTGCCCGAGTCAATAAGGAAAAACCGTTTAGAATCACCATCAAATATACGTAAAAGCGAACCTGGAAGAACAGCATTAACTTCAGGAATAGAAACAGAAGAAGAATCAACAGAAACAGGAACAGCAGTAGGAGCCGTAGTAGTAGCATTAACCGAAGACGAATAAGAAATAGTAGGAATATAGAGCGAATCAGAATTGGAATTGGAGGAATTGACCAAGGGAGGAGCGCAACGATCTACGGTCCCCCCCGAGGGGAGTTTCCCTGAAGAGGATTTGTAGATTTAAAATTACAGGGAGGAATGCAGTTACGTGCTCTAACACCAAAATGATAATGATAGTAGCATAAAGGAGAACCCTGAGGAGGTTGTGGCAAAGAAGAACGGGAAGGTGAAGGAGAACGAGATCTAGTGCGAGAAGATGCAGATTGCTGACACTGACAACGAGAGATAGAAGACATTTGTTGTTGCAAGGAAATAATTTGAACATTCATATTGTTCAACAAGGTAAGAATATTAGTAAGAGGGTCTAAAGATGAATTCTGGAAAGATGGAGGAGAAGGAGTACAAAGAGAAGAAGGAGCAGAGGAAGATAGAGCAGCGGAAGACGAAGATATAGAAGGAAGAGAAGAAGAGTTAGTAGCAAATTGAGAAGGAAAAGTAATAGAAGAAGAAGAGGAAGAAGAAGAAGGCATAATCGCGAGAGAAGAACCCATAGGGGTAAAAGAAGGATAAGTTATAGGAGAAGAAAAAGATTGATTGGCACGAATAATAATATCCGCACGTTCGGCTAAATCTTGAAGAGACAAGGCGTCACCATGAGAGAGCAAGGAAGTACTAACAAAGGCAGGAAGACGGTCCAGGAAGAGAGTGCGAAGAAGAGATTGGTTACTATCAGCAAGGGGACCAGAAATAGAGAGCATACGGGTAAGAAGCTGTGAAGGAAGACGATCACCCAACACTTCATGTTTTAACAATTCATGAAAACGGGTAGCATCAGAAGGAGAAAGATGGCGACGCAATAATTCACAAAGAGTAGAATAAGGAGAGAGAGAGGAGCTGATTGAAGGTAAAAGATTAGGGATTGATTTCTGAACTTCATAGGGAATGGAGAGCAGAAAAGCATTAGCCTTATCAAATTCTGTAGGAAGAGAAGCAAGGAAAATGTCAAATTGCTGAATTGTAAAATCAACATCATCTCTCCGAAATTGCGGTGGGGTCAGACGAGGAACACGCGACATAGGCCAGGTAGTCGCCGGCATACGTTGCAGAAAGAGGAGGAGGCAGTGGAGTACTCTGCTGATGTAGGTTTTGTTGATGTTGAGACATTAGTAATTGTTGATTCAGCGATTGTTGTAACAAATATTGTTGTCGTGGATCATACAAAGGCGGAGGATAAGATAAATTTGGAGATGAAGAGAGGAGAGGGAATATATTCGAAGAAGTAGGAACAGAGTCAGATAATATATTAGAGGTAGGAGTAGTAATAGTAGTAGAAGCAGTAACAATAGTAGTAGTAGAAGTAGTAGTAGTAGTGGTAGTAGGAGTAGTAACAGTAGTATTAGACATATTGAGAAAAAAATATAACTACAATTAAATTTATAATTTAAAGATGCCAAATGGGTTCTTATAAAATTGAAAAATAAAAAAATGTAAAAAATATATAAATAATAATATTTATGTTGTACAAAAATGATACAAGGTTGAGTGGACAAATGTCACTCCAGGGGTCACCATTTAAAGTGCCCTAAATTTGACACTTATAAGAATAATCTAAATTTAGTTTGTTACATGTATGAATTAATTTGTTTGCATTTACAACAAAATATTAAGTTCTTTATTTATATATTTAAATGTGTAGATGTAAATTTCAAAGGTTTGAGGATTCCAGATGAATACTTCTTGCACAATATATAGGATGAATTAGAACACCGTCTATCAATCAAGTTTAATTGGTGAGCTCTAGAATAGAAGCATAGCTAGAACCTATGGAAATTACCAGTGTTAGTAATATGTTAATAAAAAATAATAATAATAATAATAATAATAGAAATGATAATAATAAAAATAATAACAATAATAATAGAAACGATAATAATAATAATGATAATGATAATAATAATAATGATGATAAAAATAACAATAAATACAATTAATAATTTACTAATTTTAACAGCATAAAAATAATAATAATAAAAAATAGTAATATTCACCCAAATGACATCATTGACAATCAATAAAGATTAATATAATTAAATTCTTTTATTTTTAAAGAATAAGATTATTGTTGAAATATAAAATATGATTTTAGAATTAAGTTTTACTTTTGTAATTGAACGCTACATGTAAAGTAAAACTTTTTATCTGTAACAAAAATGGACTATAAATATATTTGCAATAAACAAAAATAAAATATTAAAATGAATAAAAATATAGGATCGCTATAGATACCTTCCCTCTCATGAAGACTGGAAACGTACCGGATTCAATAGCGGACGCCCAAATCGCGAGGTAGAAGGAACTATAGCAGGCGAAGCATGAGATATTAGAGAAGGAGAAGGAGAAGAAAAAAAAAAAAATATATATATATATATATATATATATATTATATATATATATATATATATATATATATATATATATATATATATATATATATAATATATATATATAATATATACATTAATATTTATATAATATATAATTATATATATTATATATATATATATATATATACTATATATATATATATATATATATATATTATAATATATATATATATATATATATATATATATATATATATATATATATATATATATATATATATATATATATATATATATATATATATATATATATATATATATATAATATATATATAAAATCCTAAAAAGAAATGACGTTAAATAATATGTAAGTAAAAACAAGAAGAGTATAAAATTTTCAATATAATTTGGTTATTCCAATGACTTTTTTGTATCATTTTTAATTATTAAGGATGCTTAATTTTTTTTATATTTATTTTAATGTTGATTAACATTATATTAAATAGTGAAAAATAATATTAGATTTTATTATTTATTTATATTTTATTTATTTTTTTAACTAATTTTATCATTGCTTAATTTTTAACATAATTATTTCCTTGATAACTAGTTATTTATTAAAATCTTTTATTCTTTGCCATTTAAATTGGTGCTATGACTCTCCTTAATCTCTTTCTGAAGAGCGGACAGGTACACCATATACCTTACTTTTACCCTCCGTAATCTTTTTCTGACCAACGGACAGTTAGTTACTCCACTCACCTTACTTTGACACTCCGTAATCTCTTTCTGACCTCCCAACAGTTACTACACTCACGTTCTTTTGACCCTCCGTAATCTCTTTCTGACCTCCCAACAGTTGTTCAACTCGCCTTACAATGACCTCCGTAGAGTTTTTTTCTTTACAGCGAACAGTTGTTCCATTCACCTTAATTTGATCCTCCCCATCCTCTTTCTGGCCTCCCAACAGTTGCTAAACTCACCTTACAATGACCCTCGTTAATCTCTGTGTGACCAGCAGACAGTTACTCCACTCACCTTACTTTGACCCACCTTACTTTGCTCCACTCGCTATTACAATGAACTCCGTAGAGTATTTTTCATGACAGCGAACAGTTGGTACATTCAACTTACTTTGACTCTCCCTATCCTCTTTCTGGCCTCCCAACAGTTGCTAAACTCGCCTTCCGACCAACGGACAGTGTCACAACTCACCTTACTATGACTCTTCCTTATCTCTTTATGACCTCTTGATAGTTGATCCACTGACTTTATCAAAATAATTTTTTTTACTCAAGCAATAGCTTCTAAGAGGTTGGGAGTTATGAGATGCCATCAAAAATGCTTGCTCTGGATCGGGGCGTCGTTCATCTTTGTATGGAGTACTCGTATGCATCACACATTTGAATTGACTCTACTCATACAGCTCTCCTTGAAAGGATAGGGTCTATGGCTTTTTGTCTTAACTTTTCTGCTCTCTCTCTCTCTCTCTCTCTCTCTCTCTCTCTCTCTCTCTCTCTCTCTCTCTCTCTCTCTCTCTCTCTCTCTCTCTCTCTGACCGGAGAACAGTTGCTGCACCACCCTCTACTATCGTGTTTACAACGAACGCTGACGATCTGAACTCTACCTTGTCGTAAAACTTTCTTTGAGGTGAGCCAATATGACTCACTCGTCTTTGCACACAAATTCATATCCTTCCCTATCCACCTCTATGACCACAGACTAAACCGATATGCTCATCCTTACATATTATCTCAACCGGTAAAATCTGAAGCACACTTTCTTCATCTATTCTCCCCATTTCTTTTGATTGTTGAGCACTTTCAAACGCCATATGTCGATTTATGTCAACCACCGATTTGGCCTCGAATATATATATATATATATATATATACTATATATATATATATATATATATATATATATACTTTATATATATATTAATTTGAAACCAACTTTTGAATATTTTCATATCTTAACACGACTTTTAACGGTTTTAACGACTTTATAATTAATGTATCCTGATTTTTAATATTCTTAATTTGATCTTTAATTAAATTGTATTCATCAATTATTAAAAGAAAATCGTTCAGAGAGTTACGTAACACACGTGCAACTACGTACGGTATAACATATATATATATATATATACTTATATATATATATATAACTATAATATATATATATATATATATATATATATATATATATATATACATATATATAACTTATCATAACCTTAATATATATATATAAACAATAACATTATATATATACATTATATATATATATATATATATATATATATGCTATATATATATATATATATATATACATATATTATATATATATTATATATAACATATCATATAACATATATATATATATATATATATATATATATATATATACTTATATATACTATATAAATTTTACTCATATATTTATATCTAAGGTGAACGTTTATATATAGATATTAAGTTTTGTGAATCAATATCAGATAATAATAATAATAATAATAATAATAATAATAATAATAATAATAATAATAATAATAATAATAATAATAATAATAATAATAAATAATAATAATAATAATAATAATAATAATAAAATAATAATAATAATAATAATAATAATAATAATAATAATAATAATAATAATAATAATTACTGTATGTTTAATCATTATAATAATCATTATAATAATAGTTAGTTTAATAATAATAATAATAATAATAATAATAATAATAATAATAATAATAATAATAATAATAATAATAATAATAATAATAATAATAATAATAATAATAATAATAATAATAATAATAATAATAATAATAATAATAATAATAATCTTCTTTATCTTTTTCCTTTTCTTTTCTTTTTCTTTTTTTTTTTTTCTTTTTTTCTTTTCTTTTTATTCTTTTTTTGTTTTTTTCTTTTTGTTCTTTTTTCAGCTAGAACTAGCTGATGTTAATGAAATTGATATCCTTGGAGTTAAAATTGAAACGTTGAATATAAATTACAAGTTAATTAATATTTATCGTCCACCGTCCTCACCAACAGTAACTGACCTACCTAATGGAGCAAAATTTTAGAAAGGTCTACATTAATTGCAGGAGACTTTATTAACTGGCCAAATATCAATTACAATTTACTTGATACAGCTGCGGAGGGAAATCGGATGCTAAAGTAATTTTCTTTATTAAATAATTGGTTTTCCAACGAAGAGAAGCAAATTTTCAACCTATTAATAGTGAGTAAGAAGTTTAGGAGTTATGGAACCTATTGGAAATAGTGACCATAACATGATTAAATTTATCATTTATTTTGAAAATAAAATATAAAACAATTACGTGAAAATTACAGATTTTAAAAACGCAAATTTCAATGGTTTAAGGACAGCTGCTTATCAATCTGTGATTGAGATGAAATTTAGTGAAAAGTTAATGTAATGTGGATCTCTTTAAAAAAAAAAATTAATGGCAAAGAGAAGGTTTTCCTTCCATATAAAATTAAAGGAACTTTAAATTCGAAGCCAAGATGGTGGAACAATTAAATTAGAGATTCTTCATATAAAAAAAATAAAAATGGAGCTTGTAAACTTTGGAAGTCTTCTCCGTCAGTGAAAAATAATAGTAATTTCAAAGTTTGGCTTCGAAACTGCAAAAGACTAATTAGATATTATAAAATAAACTATGGAATTAATATTGGCTGGAAAGTAAAATTAATCCTAAAGTTCTCCAATTATGTCAATAGCAAAAATTCCATTAAGGAATCAATTGAACAATAATGGATAATAATGGAAACCCAAAATAAAATAATGCTGATCTGGTAAATATTTTAAATAACTTTTCCACAGTTTTTACAAAAGAAAATCTAGATAGTGTGTCTAATATGAAAGATATAAGGGATTCTAGATACAAAATTCTAGATACATTTAAAATTTTAGAAGCGGAAGTAAAATTTCAGGTTGATAAATTATTAATAAATAAACCACCTGGACCAGATGGATTATATCCGATGCTTCTTAAAAATTTCAAAGATGTATTAGTAAATATTTAACAATGCTTTTCAATAAGTCTTTGGCAAGAGGGATTAGTATCGCATAATTTCAAATTTGCTAATATAATACATATTTTCAAAAAAAGAGAACATAAGCTTCCGAAATATACTACAGACCAACTAGCTTAAATTCTATATATGGCAAAATTTTCGAAGCAATACTAACGAATAGATTAGTTGCACATCTTGATGATCATGGGTTGCTCAAGAATTCTCAACACGGTTTAAGAAGAAATAGATCATGCTTAATAAATTTACTAGAATGTTTTAAAATGGATATTAACGATGTAGTGAGTTATTATTATTATTATTATTATTATTATTATTATTATTTGTGTGTGTGTATTATTATTATTATTATTATTATTTCCATTGTGTGTATTATTATTATTATAAAAGTTTTGATTTTTATTTCCAAGTTTCTAAATAGTTATTTCTATACATTTAGTTTATTTTCTTAAAATAATCTTTGAAAACAATTTTACTTGAGAGAGAGAATGTTATTGACTTTCCAGGCTTTAGTTTTAATACTCTAAACTTGGAACATCTTCAGAGGGATTGATTCTTATGAGCGAATGAGTCTTAAAGTAATATATAATAATTAAATCAAATGATATTTAGATTCTAACAGATAATACATTAAATTTTTATGTTAATGTCTGGTCTGCGTGTTTTGATGTAGAAGGCCTCTGAGTTTCTGGACTTCACATGATCCGTATATTATTGTGAGTGTTTAGAAATATTGCTAATAGTTGATTGACCATATGCCGTATTTGAAATGTTCAAAGATTTGCTGGGACTGTAAACGCGCGATGTTGATATGCCCTGTCCGACAATCGATTCGTCATTAAACCAATATATGTCGACCGTACAGTCTGACTTCAGAACCGGATTAAATTTATGTTTTTACAACGTGATGGTTGTCGGTCAAAGCATCTCTTATGCTAAAGGAGGATGACAGTTGTTTTGATTTATGGTATAGTCTGACTTTAATTTTTGAGGTGTCTTTAGTTTTGAGGGGGGAGTTCAAAATCTACCAAATATCACGAAGATTTGCCCTTTCTTCTTTATTGAAGTCTATAGCATTAGAAGTTTTTTGAAGAAGAAATTTATCGAATTTTTCCTGATTATTTTACTTTCTTTATTAATAATTTTGTAATGGTTTTATTAATTAAATTTTCAACTGAATATTGGATGATCACAGTTAATTAAATTTTGCTTAATACGGCAAATTTCTTCATCAAAAAGTTTTCCAAGTTGAACATAGGTTGTATGCTCTGTAAACTAAAGTTTTACGATAGATTCTTTGTAAATAGTCAGGTGAATAGGACCCATAGTTCATACTGCAGACCATTATCCAGTGGGTTTGACACTTTGGAATGCCCTGTAGATATTGAACAGTGAATTAATATTGATTTTAATATCTAAAAAGTTAGCATTATTAACCTAAGTTTCATATGTAAATTTTAAGCATGACAACTCTTGAATTCTATTGATGAACTGATGTATATGATCTATGTTCCAAAGAATCTATCGTAAAAACTTTAGTTTACAGAGCATACAACCTATGTTCAAATAGTTTAGAAACATTAGTCGGATCGGAGCCGGAAGTCGGATCTAGGCCGGATCCTTAGCCGGATCTTTGGGTATAAATTTTTTTCCGAAAAATATTTTTAGGTAAAAAATTTATTCCAAAGACTTGCTGAACAATTTCAAATAGTGCAGAAACCTTAGTTGGATCAGGCCGAAGTTGAAATTCGGAGCCAGATCGGATCCAGATCGGATCGGATCCTGAGTATAATTTTTCAAGAAATATTTTTAGCGGTGAAAAATTTAATGGAAGACGTCTTTGACCAATTTCAAATAGTACGAATACCTTGGCGATCGGATCAGGCCGACCGACGACATGGAGTGTGGTTTGGGGAATGGATTGAGCTTTGGGCCCGGAAGCCGGAAGCCAGCCGGGCCGGAGCCGGAGTATTAAATTTTCAAAAAAATTTTTAAGTGAAAAATTTATCTTTGCCAGAGAACGTGCTGAACAGTTATCAAATAAGTCCAGAAACTTTTAGTCGGATCCTATTTTTTTTTGATCTCGTAATATTGTCTTCGAAAAATTTTTTTTTTAACGGGAAAAATTTATTGCCAGAAAAAGGTGCTGAACAGTTTTCAAATAGGTGTAGACACATTAGTCGGATCCGGAGCCGAAACCGAAGTCGGATCTGGAACGGATCCTGGGTATGAATTTTTCAAGAAATATTTTTAGATGAAAATATATTACCAAAGAAGTGCTCATCAATTTTCAAATGTAGGAAACCTTAGCCGGAGCTGAAGTCTGAATAAAATATTTATTTACGTTTGCGTGGGAATATATATAAATATATATTTATATATATAGATTCTCTCTCGAGCCATTTTTGTATATAACAAATTACCATATTACTATATATATATATATATATATATATATATATATATATATATATATATATATATATATATATATATATATATATATATATATATATATATATATATATATATATACTAACACTTATATATATGCTATAATATCACCTAGTCCTATAAATAGAACATCTTCCAGAAGCGGAAGGCGGATAATCTTTTTGAAATAACCAATAAATATCCTCAACGTTATAGATGAATCATACGTCATACCTCTCAAGCCATATACCACTTGGAAAAGCACAATTTCAAATGATAATAAGCATAATAAGATAGCATAATGCTAATAAGGTGATGTCATGAATAACAATTTAGCAAATACCTTTTAATAGATAATCTGGAGCGGTACTGACTCAACAAATCCTTTTTATAAACCGAGAAACACTAATATTTAATTTAATATCACACCTTCCCAGAAAAGAAGGCATCTCAGAACAAATTTCTAATCTAATGGTTCGATATCACTGCTTTTAAACTCGGTACTTATTTGGTTGGAACACCTGCTGGGGCTACCTGGCATTCTGCTTGGGTGTTCCTTGATTTACAGGAACAACCAACCTAAGTCAAGAAACTCCGAAATGTGCACAACATGCTTGTTGCGACAAATTTGCAATAATAAGACAAATAAAAATTTCACTCGCGCCAGTATTCGAACCATCGACAACAGCGTCGCCGTTAGACAATGTACAGAAAGCTCTACCACTAGTCCGATCCACCTTCCCAGAAAAAGAAGGCATATCAGAATAGTTTTCTCCTGCTTCGATATCACTGCTTTGAAACTTAGTACTTATTTAAATCGACAAGAGGGTGGTTGGAACACCTGCTGGGGCTACATGGCATTCTGCATGGGTGTTCCTGGGTTACAGGAGTATCCAACCAAAGTCAAGATACGCCGAAATGGACACAACATGCTTGTTGTGACAAATTTGCAATAATAAGACGAAGAAAAAATTCACTCGTGCCAGGACTCGAACCATCGACAACAGCGTCACCGTTAGACAATGTACAGGAAGCTCTACCACTAGTCCGATCCGCCTTTCCGGACAAAGAAGGCAAACAGGATAACTTTTTCCCAGTAATTGCACAGCCTCCGATATCACTGCTTTGAAACTCGGTACTTATTTAAATCTGACAGGAGGGTGGTTGGAACACCTGCTGTAGCTACATCAGCATTCGCTTGGAGATTGCTCGGACGCAGGAGCAACAACGGAAATCAAGGAACTGAAATGGACACGAAGAAACATGCTTTGTTGCGGCAAATTTGCAATAATAAGACGAATATAAATTTCACTCGCGCCAGGACTCGAACCTTCGACAACAGCGTCGCCGTTAGACAATGTACAGGAAGCTCTGTCACTTGTCCGATCCACCTTCCCAGAAAAAGATGGCATCTCGGAACAATTTTCTTATATATTGCTTCGAAATCACTGTTTTGAAACTCAGTACTTATTTAAATCGACAGGAGGGTGTTTGGAACACCTGCTGGGGCTACATAGCATTCTGCTTGGTATTCCTGGGTAACAAGAGCAACCAATCAAGGTCAAGGAACGCCGAAATGGGCGCAACATGCTTGTTGCAACAAATTTGTAAAAATAAGACACAAAGAAAAATTTCACTCGTGCCAGGACTCGAACCATCGACCACGTCGCCGTAAGACAATGTCCAGGAAGCTCTACCACTAGCGTCCGATCCACCTTCCCAGAAAAAGGAGGCATATCGGAACAGTTTTCCTAATCTTCTGCTTCGATACCACTGCTTTGAAGCTCGGAATTATTTAAATCGACAGGAGGGTGGTTCCCCGGAACACCTGCTGCTGAACTCCCCATGCGCAGCCTTACGCCGGGTCTCTTCCCGGTTACCAGGCAACCTTTAGCGTCATCTTTAACCAATGACTATACCGCCTTCTTTACTCTAATAACCAAAAATATACATTCCTCTTTTTCCGGAACAATACATAAACCTTAGCATCCTTGGACTGGAATGCATGCTGCAATGCAGAAACCTACCTAGATACGATCCACCCTACCCAGAAAAGAAGGCATCTGCTAGGAACATTTATTAAATCACCCAGCTTTAGATATGCTCAGCTTTATAACTCATTGTTCTTACAATCCATGGAAAGGTGCTTGGAACCCCTATGTATATATATATATATATATATACTATATCATATATCACTACCTCTTCTCTATCTTCTTATATATATAGCATGTAGTAATGTATAATATGTAGCATATATGTATAACATATATTTATATATTACATAGTATATGTATGTAGCCTTTGCTATGTGCATAGCATATATAATATAATATATAGTATAATATACTGTATATAATAACTATATATCTTTCAATAATATAACATATCAGCAATAATATATGTATGTAACAATAATATATATATATAATATATATATGTATTATGCTCAATATATATGTAATACTCAATATATAATAATAATAATAGCATATATAATAATAATAATAATAATAATAATATATATATAACTTAACATATATATAATAATATATATATAATATATATATATATATAATGCTCATAATATATGAAATATATATGTTTGTTATATATATTTTACTATATATATATATATATATATATATATATATATAACTGCTACTCATATACATCTTCTTACGGAAATGAAATATTTTGCCGTCTGAAAAAAGAAATAATATTTCCAAATGTTTATTTGCGTTTTCCTAGCACTTCATTTTTTTTTTACATTAGATCACAAAAAAATTCATTAACGAACAGTTTTTTTTCTTAAAATTTGGTAACAACTCTGCATATAAAATCCTTAACAGACTGAAGTTTATCTTAAATGCTTTTGTATGATGTAAGGTGATGTGTCACACGTGATTGATCGTTACTTTAAAATTTTTGAGAGTACCTTTCATAGGAAATTGTCCAAAAAAACTTAGAAAATAAAATTTAGCTGAAATAAAGTGTCTATAAATAAAAATTTTAACCCACTACACCAAAATAGGAAGAAGTTAAGAGAAAAAAGATTTGAAATATCTTAAATATTTAAGAAAAATTACACAGAGCTGAGAGCCCCTTCCCCTAGCCCCCAGAAAAAAAAAAATTCCCCTCTCCCTAAAAAAAAAAACGAACAGTTTTTTATTTTTGGTTTCCCAAAAAAAATATAGGCCAGTTGTTCATCAAAACATTTTCTTTTATCGGTTCGAAGAAATGTATTTTGAGGATAAAGTCTCCCCTTAAGACTCATTCGCTCATAAGAATCAATCCTCTGAAGATGTCTCAAGTTTAGAGACGAAACGCGTCGGGAAATGTAAATAAATATATATACTTCTTCTTCTCTATTGTAAATTGTTTCCAAAGATTATTTTAGAAAAAATTAAACTATGTGCGCAGAAATAATTACTATTTAGAAAACTTGCAAGAAAAATCAAAACTTTTATAAAATCAAAGGCTGATATTAAATTCCTATCTTATTATTATTATTATTATTATTATTATGTATTATTATTATTATTTTATTATTATTATTATTATTATTATTATCATTAGTATTGTTGAAGATTAATTATTATGATTATTATTATTATTATTATTATTATTATTATTATTATTATTATTATTATTATTATTATTATTATTATTATTATTATTATTATTATTATTATTAATTAACTAATTAATTATTATTATTATTATTATTATTATTATTATTATTATTATTATTATTATTATTATTATTATTATTATTATTAGTAAAGTTATTAAATATATAAACAATTACTAATAATAAAAATACTGTCTAGAAATATATTAATCGTTTCATATTATAATTATTATTATTATTCAGAGTATCAATATTGTTTCATTCTGAAAAAATTATTAAACATTATTATTATTAATTGATACATTATAATTTACCTTAGTCATCATTATTATTATTATTATTATTAATATATTATTATTGTTATTATTAGTATTATTAATATTATTACATCTAGTGACAACTATAACTATATAATCAATTGTGAATTGTGAATTCCCTGGTAAAGTTTCCTAATATTTTCGATGGCAGAGATGTTATTAGCTGAGTCATCGCTTTTCAGAATATTTGTTTGACAAGATTCAAGAGGTGTGACAAGATTTGTTTGTTAGACGGGATTCAAGAGATTTGACAAGATTGATTTGTTTATCAGGATTCAAGATGTGTGACAGGACTTTCGAAACAATAAGAACAAGAAAAATTTAAATTTTTTTGTGGTTGTTAAAGAAATTTCACGTTAGGGTAGATTTGAAGTTATTACTTTTACTTTTATAACTATGTGTGAAGACTACTCTGTATCAGTATCCCGTCAAAAGCTGACCTGCGGGGAAAAAAAATCCTCCCTCCCTTTTTATAATGAGGAAGAAAGGTATTTGAATTTTGAATTAGTATATAATTCTTTCAAAAGAGTTGATGCTATTTCACAAATGTAACTGAAATAAGCTTTGCAAACTTTGTATGTAGTATTTAGTTTTAATCCCTATCCGGAAACGGGATTTACATTAGCGAAATAAATACTTTATTTTTAACTAATTTTATTTTCTTAACTAATTTACTTTTTTTAAAACTATATATTAAAAAATAAATAAATTTTCAAAAAAAGTTTAATTCAACAAAAATTTTATTTTTTAAGTAATTCTTTTTATCAATTCAAATAATCTGCAAAGTCAAAAAGTTTGTAACTTTTTACGTATGTATTTTTATTTTATCTGTACAACTTCCAATTATTTGCAAACTTTTCAGAAATGTAAAAATTTATAATCTTTACGTGACTGGAGAAATACATAATAAATAAATAAAGAGAGAAATAAAATAAATTAATAATAAAATATACAGAAAAAATAAAATAAGAATAATAATAATAATAATAATAATAATAATAATAATAATAATAATAATAATTAAAAATAATAATAAATAATAATAATAATAAATAATAATAATAATATAAAAAAAAATAACAATAATAATAATAATAATAATAATAATAATAATAATAATAATAATAATAATAATAATAATAATAATAATAATAATAATAATAATAATAATAATAATAATAATAATAATAATAATAATAATAATAATAATAATAATAATAATAATAATAATAATAACCCCAAAACTTATTGAACATTGAGCGATTTAATTACATTTATTTTTATATACCCCTTTAAATAAAAAGAAAACGCTACTAATATTGGAAAAAATATTTTAGTTATAGGGTGCAATTAGGATTGGTCAAGCACTGGAATTTTGCCCACCACACCGCACCGCACCGCACCGCACCGCACCTGGTGCGTCATCAACCTTAGTTGCAATAATTTGTGCATCACATATTAGAAAAAGCAATTATTTATATATATATATATATATATATATATATATATATATATATATATATATATATATATATATATATATATATATATATTAATTATTTAAACTGCTAAAAATTCCCGCAGTTGGTACTATTGGTACGAATCAAATCCCCTGATATTTAAGAAACTTTATTTCATAACACTAAAATGATTTAAAAATTTAATAAGTTGAAGTGACTATATATATGTTTATCTAGGTAGATATTTATTTAATTTTATCTATATATATACATACACTATTCTTATATATATATATATAATAACCTTATATATAATATATATATATATATATATATATATAATAACTAAATATATTAGTGTGATATATAATTATGCCTCAAATATATATATATATATATATATTATATATATATATATATATATATATATATATATATATATATATATATATAACCAACATCGGGCTTGATAATTCTAAAGTAAAATACATATATATATATATATATATATATATATATATATATATAAGGCTTCAGGTTCATTTCCATAAAAAGAAAAAAAATCCGGCTACGACTCCAAACAAAAATTATTCTGGACTTTTGCATCAGCATAATATTTTATGCTCAGGATACACCCAAATCCTTGCGGATAAGGCTTCCGGCTCCGGCTCCTGCTCCTCCTCCAAAAATATCTGCTCCGGGAACGACTTTGCAGCCCTGTTAAATACTATATGGTGATATATGGCTAGTTTAAGAATCCTTAAAAAACAAATTTGGTTTTACAGGTTAAAGAAAAAACAATTATAATAATTGGATTCTGATAGCAAAGACGTGCATGAAAAGTTCGATGTTTAAAACTTTTAAAAGGAAGAAGAAAGAAATGGTTAATAAAGCAATAAACGACTTTATAGAGAACATAAAAACAAGACAATAAAACTTACATAGGAAAACGAATTGGGTTAATGAGAAAGAGAAAATAAAGATTAGACCATTTCAAAATCAGTAAAATCGGGAAATATGGCAAAACTTGAAGAAATATCACAGACTCAAAGTAGAACGAAAAATGATAATAAAGTTAGGGAAAGTTTCTACAAATATTTATAATTCCAAATCAGATTAAAAGAGTCTGATATTTCTTTTGCAAGATCTCTTTTATATTATTTGATATAAATTTACAAATAATATTAGTTCATTAGAAATATTTGATGCTTATATTTTATGCGAGATTTTGGAAATCCTATACTTTGTGATTGTCTTTTATTTGTTGAAATTATAGTAATCTATATGATTTCTCTTCTTCAGTCACCACTTTGCTTCTTTCCATTTCCATCTTCATTTACCTTCCGACAGCACCATTTCTTTTTCACTTTTATCCTATATCTGTGTATTTAAATTATTATTCAAACCTGATGCTAATGTTCCCTTTTCTCTTTAATTACGCGTCTTAATCTTGAATAGCAAAAACATTAAACCTATTTTTTCAAGAATATTGTGAACTTGTGAGCTTGATAAAAGATTTAAAGAACTAGACCAAATCAACCATTTTTTTGATATTTAGAATTAGGGTGAGCAGTAAATAAGAAAAATGGAACTATACAGTGAAAATATTCTTCTTCCTAACTTACTGTATAAACATTAAAAAAAAGGCAATACTTATAAGACTGTAAGTAAAGAAAGTAATTATCTCATTGCCTGAAGATATTTTATTACCA
>JABUQX010117176.1:25000-53150 GCA_015478945.1 Trachelipus rathkii | reverse complement strand
TGACTAAAAAGTAAAGGTGCATTCTTCTAATGCTACTCCTATGAAATTTCACTGTTGACTGCAATGCGCAATTAAGAAAAGAATTATCGAATTTTTTTTTGGGGAAGATCTTGTAACCTTGTTTTGGAAAATAGTTGGTAACTTTCTCTTTTGAAGCATATATCGTAAAATTATGGGAATGAGATTTTTAAATACTAGACATTGTCGACTGGAAGCCTTTACAACTTTCTAATTCATTTTCGAAAAGATTCTTTTTTCGACCTTATATTCATAATGCCGACGAACTCAGTTTTTGCTTTATGTCCAAAATAAAAAAATATAATAATAATAATAATAATATAATAATCAATAATAATATATATAATAAAAATATTAATAATTTAATAATAATAAATAATATATATAATATATATAATTAATAATAATAATACTAATAACAATAAATAAATTAATCAATAATCAATTAATAATAAATAATAATTATATAATAATATAATAATAATAATATTAATATCAATACAAATATTATAATACGATAATAATTAAATAATAAGATAAATAATAATAAAATAATAATTAATAATAATAAACAAGAAGAAGAAGATAGAAGGAAGAAGAAGAAGAAGAAAGAAGAAGAAGAAGAAGAAGAAGAAGAAAGAGAGTAAGAAGAAGAGAAGAAAGAAGAAAGAAGAAGCATAGAAGAAATGTTACAGACGGAATAACGCTGAAATGAACGTTTAAGGCTTGTCCAAAGTTTACATTTAACATTTATTTCATTCAAATGCTGAGATGAAATTAAGAATTATTTCCAAATTTTCAATTCCAGTGATTCTGCTCGCAATATTCCCCTCAAACAACATTGGAAACTCCCTCAAGTCATTCCAAGAAAATGGTAAAGAAACTTCACGATCATGGTTGAAAGAGTGGATCCCCTAATTTGCTGGGAAGGGTCCAGCGACAAGAAAACAAGTAGTTTTTAAAACTCGCTTCTTAAAGCAGGAAAAGTCAATTTCCGTTGGATTTAGTAGTTGTATCCTTATATGATTGAAAGACTTGGATTGAGAGGTCCGTCTAGTAAATATATGTAGGTTAGGTTAGGTTATGTTAAGTTATAGTTACGTTAAGTTTGGTTACAACAAATGATACGTATGGAAGATAAAGTTAATTTTCTTGTTAAGGTTGTTATCTTTAGATTGAAAATTGGAGTTCTAACTGATGAATTTATGCTCTACAAACTTATATAATTGTGTCTAAGTTAAAAAGAGCTTAACAACTTGCAATGGGTCGGTCATCATATAATAAAAATTGGAGTTTTATATGGCCTTCCTTTCCAACTTACTTTAAATTTAAGGGGGACTAGAGCAAGGTAGACAGGGGAAAATGGGTTGACAGAAAAATGGGTTGACCACAGCATCAAAAAATTCTGTACAGCCCGCCGCAGGCCTTAGGTTAGGTGATCAGGTTAGGGTTAGGGTTAGGCTATAGGTTAGGTTAGGTTAGTTTAGGATTAAGTTAGGTTAAGTTAGGCTAGGTTAGTTAGGTTAGGTTAGGTTTAGGTTAGGTTAGTTAGGTTCTCGATTCTAATGTATATTTTTAGGTTAGTTCTAGGTTAGGCTATAGAATAGGTTAGGTATAGTTAGGTTGGTGTAAGCTAAGTTTATGTTTCATTCGCTACAGAAACTCTAAATAACCAGATTTTTTTTTCTGTCCACCATTTGGTTATAAGTCCTCAACAAAGTAATCTATGGAAAAAAGATTTTAAGCAGTTATTTCTTGGGTCTCTCTTATTAACTAAACTGGAATCCCACTCCAAACCTTTCTGCTTGGAAAATGAAAGTTGCTTGCATTAACTTTTGTCATAGGCCTACCTTATTAAAACAAAACAAGCCGTTGCTCGTGTTGGCACTTACAATATAAGCTTTAAAACAGTTGATAAAGTTAAAATTGTTAATTGACAGTTAAAATTTTGAAATCGAGTTATTATTATTATTATTATTAATATTATTATTATTATTATTACTATTATTATTTTTATTATTATTATTATTATTATTATTATTATTATTATTATTATTATTTTATTATTATTATTATTATTATTTTATTATTATTATTATTATTATTATTATTATTATTATTATTATTATTATTATTATTATTATTATTATTATTATTATTATATTATTATTATTATTATTATTTTATTATTATTATTATTATTATTATATATTTATTCATTCATTATTACTATTACTTGTTATTATAATGGAATTCAATTGATGTATTATTGTTTCCCAAGTAGCTCATATTGGGTAGAGATAGATAAACAGACCATGCAGAAATTTTACTATATAAAAATATAATTATAATTTAATACAAATAAATATGTAAATTACCAACATGTTACATAATTAGTGCTGAAGAATAAATAATGTATTTTAATTGAAAACTGTCAACTTCTTTTCAAATAAACTTGTGCTTTGCGAAATTAATGTATAATTGGAATATTAGAATTATTGTATCACACCGACACCCACACACACACACACACACACACACACCACACACACACCACACACACCACACTCAACATATGTAATATTATATATATATCTATATATTATATATATAATATATATAGTATATTATATATATATATATAATATATATATACTATATATATATATATAATATATATAATATATCATATTATATATATAGTATATAAGTATTACTTATATATATATATATAATATAAATATATATATTATATATAATATATATAATACTATATATTATATATATTATACTATAGATATGTATATATTTGTAATTCGATATGATAATATATAATGAATAATGAATAATAATTAATAATATTATAATAATAATTTAATAATAATAATAATAATATATATATAATAATAATAATAATAATATTAATGTAATAATGAATATAATAATAACAATATACAACTAAATAATAATGAGTAGTAATAATTGAATAACATAATAATCAAATAAATAATAAACAGAAGCTTAAAGATGTAGCACTAGGTCTAAAGAAATACAATTCGATTACCTTTAAAAATTTAAATCTTCATTAATGAATTCAATAAATATATTTAAAAGATTAGGAAATGATTATTTGAGATACATTTGGGGATTTATAGTGGTAGTTAGTTTTTAGATTTAACTGACTAATCGTTAAAATTCGTTTGTTTAATAATGGGTTTTGTTTTAGGAATTTATCAAGGGGAAATACCCAAACAAATGGCTGACAGGTCAGAATGCAAACACGATATCAAAAAACATTTCCGTAAAGCCCGCAGCATGGTTTTAGTATAGGTTAGGTTAGGTTAGGTTAGGTTAGGCTAAGTTAAGTTAAGTTAAGTTAAGTTAAGTTAAGTTAAGTTAAGTTAAGTTAAGTTAAGTTAAGTTAAGTTAAGTTAAGTTATATTTAAGTTAAGTTAAGTTATTGTTAAGTTAGGTGAGGTTAGATATACTGCGGCTGTTAGGTTATGTTAGGTTCAGGTTTAGGTTAGGTTAGTTAGGTATGGTTATATTAGGAATTAAGATAATTTAACGATAAATTTGTGTTTGGATTCTTTAAAGAAACTCTAACTGTCGGGCAGTTGGTACTAGCTACTTTATCAACTCTTGAACTCTTATAACTAATTATAACCATGTGGGAAACAGTTCTTGGTTCTTGGAACTTTGTTTTACGAAAGTTGCTATAACTGTTAAACAAATTTTATCAATAAATATTATGTAGTACTATCTAAATATAGTAAAAATATCACTTTTAATAAAATGGGAAGGTATTGTTACCCTCTATATATTTATAAATTATCTTTTTTTCTTATTCTTAAATTATTGAAAGTACATTCATAATTAATAAATGCTGAACAAATCAAATCAATAAGCCATACCCAATAATATCAGAAGATAGTGAAAGTAAAAATAAAAAAATAATGACAGAGGGTATTGCTTTTATTTTCAGAAGCGTAACTAGGGCGTACAGTGGGGGCATGTCCCAACCTAGATTACTAACTGGTAAAGTGGCCACGGACCCACCCGGAAAATTCCCTCCCTACTCCAATGTTTCTTCTGTTTATCAGCATCATCTTTTTAGTCATTATTAGTAAATAATTTATTTAATTATTTCTATTTGGATGGAAAAAGTCTTTGCAATTTAGTCAGTTCAGCGAATTTAAAAAAGAAAAAAAGAAAAAAAAAAAAAGTAAATAAATAAAAATATCTAATAAAATTTTCCTAATTACTTATGGAACAAACAAAAAATACAATTTTTACAAGCTTCCCTTTTTTCTTAATTTCTAAATTTCTATAAAGGCACGGTAGGTTGAAAGTCTTTATAATAAAGAATGAGAATTTTAAGACGTCTAATTCATTTTCTTGCTTTTTAAGTTAATAAACAATGTACAATATAATAAAATTACTTAATAAAGTCTTGGAATATGAATATATCTTTTTCTTTCAAACAATTTTCTACTTTTCTTTTTGTTTTTGTTTTTCTTTTAATGAAAAAGGCAAAATAAAATAATATTTCTGGCAATTTCAGTAAAATTATTTAAAACTATAAACTATTAAAACTATATAAAAAAACTATAAAAACTATATCATTTAGACTGTTAGCTCCATTTAAGTTATTTGTCTCTCTTCAATTTAATCCTAGTTAGTTTTATTTATACACTTAAAGAAACCCCCCCCAAAAAAAAAAAAAAACATAAAAACAAAAAAACATTTTTAAATTGATATATAAATTATTTTTCATCTAATTAAGGAAGAATAAAACGTTTTAACGTTTTTATTTTATTTATTTTCAAAAAGAGTTTATAAAAACATATTTACGATTCTAAAATTGAAGAAAAGTCTCAAACAGAAGCGAGTCTGAATTTACAGATATGTTTTTATTTTTATATATAAAAATAAAAAAAAAAAAAAAAAAAAAAAAAAAAAAAAAAAAAAAAAAAAAAAAAAAAAAAAAAAAAGATAAAAAAATAAATGAAAAAATAAAATATATTGTAAGCTTGGATGAGTTGGAAGGGAAAAACAGGTAATTGGCTTTATGGTGTCGTAAACCTCTATTCAGTGCCCGATTCTCCAACTCCGTAATTCACTTTTCAAAAGTAATGCATTTTTGTCTTTTTATTCATGTTGTATGCTTACTTCTCCTACTACTAATATGCATAATAATAATAATATAATAATAGAATAATTAATAATGATAAATTAATAATAATATTAAAGAAATTGATTAATAATAATAAGTAATTATAATAATAACAATAAAAATTAATGTTAGTAATAATAATAATAATAATAATAATAAATAATAATAATATAATAATCAATAATAATATAATAATAATAATAATAATAAAGAATATATAATAATATGAATAATAACAACGAAATTATTAATAATGATAATAATAATAATGATTAATAATAATAATGATTAGTTGTAATATAATAAAATAACTTTATAATAATTAATAATAATAATATCAGTACATAAATAATAATTAATCTAATAATAATAATAGATAATGAATAATAATAATAATCAATTAATTATATATATAATATATAATAATAATAAAATCATAATAATAAATTAATAATACATAATAATAATAATAAATAAATAATAATAATTAATAATAATAATATATAACAATATAATAATATAATTAACTGTTACATAATGAAATAATAATAAGTAATTTAATAAAATCCAGAAAATTAATATCCGGCAGGAATTTTAATGGGATCATGTAGAACCTATGAGAAATTTGAAAATTTCCAATTGAACCTTGAAACCTTGTCAATTAACAATGTTTGAATTTTTTATTAAGTAGAGTTAAGGAAAGACATTAACATACAACCAAATAACTACTTAGATAAACTCTTAATTCAAGGTTTTATACTTAGAGCACTTAACTCAAAGGGACATAGTTTACGATTTTAACATTTGGAAAATTGAATTTTTTTTTCAAACCAACAAGTTCCATGAGAAATCGCATTGGTCTTTTAAGAATATAAACGAAACCAATGGGAATTAGTAAATAAACCATTGAAAATTTGTTGGGAATAGCAATTTCCATGACAAATTATTTTATTTTTATTTATTTTTTATTTTTTTGTTACTGGAAACATAAACTTGAGCCTGCACATTTTCATTCAAAGTGTATTTGGAATTTTTTGGATGAGAAAAGAACAGATATCAGTTTCTTTTATACAGTAATTAATAACAATCGAATAAAAAATTAAATAAATTTTATAATTAAGATAATCATTTAAAGCCTGGTAATACTTAAGTCAGTTAAATTGTTAAATAAATAACTGAGATTTATGTTTGTAGTCATATATAATATCTGGATGAAGATATTATTAGATAGGCCTAGAATAATATTATTAATGGTGGTATTGGTGATTGTAGTGATAATGATAATATTAATAATAACATCCCCTCCTCGATTAGCGTTCTGCCCGTGAGTGGTGATTACATCTGTTAAAAAAAATGTCATAGAATGCAGGAAAGCTTTGTGCAAGTTCTTATTATAAAATAAAGCCAAGATGTGATGTTAAACTATGAGATATGGCTTCAAGTCCATATAAAATTTTGAATAACAATAGCAAAGTTAACAAAAAATACAATTTTTTGCAGACCAAGATATCGTCAGTACAATTACATTTTTTTACTTATATGCACTTAGCAACAACGTTAATCTTCAATGCTTTCAATATGTTTGGAAAATTATAACTCCCTCACGAATGTTTAAAATTTTAATTCATTTCGAATTTTATATTCTCACGCAAATATTTAAACAGTTTTTCCTAAAAACTACAAAATTTAATCATTCAAAGTTTTGGTATTAGATAATTTTGGCATTTGGTATGGTTTTGCTTTTGGCATTTTTGGTATTATGATATGTATTGATATGATATGAGTATGATATTGATATGATAGAAAATTATTGATATATATGGATATGATTATGATATAATATGATATGATATGATATGATATAATATGATGATATGATTATGATATGATTATTTATGATATGATATGATTGATATGATATGATAGTGATATGATATGATATGATATGATATGATATGATATTTAACCATTGATCGTTTAAATAACTTCCTTTTAAGTATGACTTAAACCCAGAGATGTATCTATATACCATACTACAGATCGTATTATATTGATACAATAGGATATTATATATTATATATATATATATATATATTATATAAATATATATATAATTTATTCTATTATAATATATATATATATATATATATATATATATTATTATTTATAATTATATATATATAATATATATAGGATATATAATATATTAATAATATATATATATATATAATATATTATATATATACTATATATATATTCAATACTATATATATATATGTTTATATATTATAGTATATATATATATTATATATATATATTATATCATATATATATATATATATTATTATGATATTATATATAATATATATATTATATATATATATACTATATATATTATATTTATATATATTTTATATATATTATATTATATATAATAATATAGTATAATATATATATATATATATATATATAAGTATATACTATGATATATGATATATATATATATATATATATATAGTAATTAAATTATTTATATATAGTATATATTTATATATATATATATATATATATGATATATATTATATATATATATAATTTATATTATATATATATATATTTATATATATATATAATATTATATTTATATATATAATATATATAAATAATATATATATTATATATATATACTATATAAACTATTATATTAATATATATTATATATATATAAATATATATATATATATATATGTATTACATATATTATATATATATATATTATATTATATATAATTATATAATCATAATAATCAGTATATTTATTATATTATATATATATATATGTGATATATATTTAATTAATATTATATATATTATATTATATATATTATATATAATATATATTATATATTAATATATAGTATATATATTATATATACTATATATATAATATATATATATAATATTTTAAAGTTATATATATTTATATATATATATATATACATATAATAATATATATATATATATATAATATATATATATTATATATATATAATTAATATAATATATATATATATATATAATAAATATAATTATTATATTTCTATCTTAATATTATATGTATTATATATCCCATATATTTATATATATGATAATAATAATATATATATATATAAAATTATATATATTAAAAATATCTATATATTGTAAATATTTATATATATAATATTATATATTATATATAATATATATATATTATTATATATATATATAATATATTATACTATATCATATTGTCAACTCTTCTAAATGATGGTTATATTTGGCACAAGTAGTCCCAGGTCCTCCAAAGTAATTTATATTACCAACCAAAGCTCTGAAATAAATAAATAAATATAAATTCTACTATTATTCACCATTAGGATTAGAAAAACTTCAACAGAAAGAGAAATACACAAAAATTTTTATATTTTATTATTTATGACTATTGAGTAATATACATAATAAAAATAACTCAATATGTACTGTGGCTGTTTGTGTTGTTGCGTTGTTTTTGTAGTTCTTGTCTGTTATTATTTTGTTTGTTATTTTATTATTTTATTATTAGTTATTATATTATATATTATTATTATTATTATTATTATTTATTATTATCATATATTTATTATTATTATCTTATTATTATTATTTATTATATTTATTTCTCTGATTATTGATTATTTACTCATTATTAATTATATTATTTTATTATTATCCTATTATATATTATATATGATATTATTATTTAATTCTATTATTATATTATTTATTAATTTTAATTTATTATCATATTATTATTATTATTATTATTATTATGATTATTATTATCCTAATTAATATATTATGATTATCTTTATTATTATTATTATTATTATTCATTATTATATTATTATTATTATTATATTATTATCTCATTATTATATATATTCTTATTATTATTATTTTTATATTGTTATTATTATTATTATCATTTTTATTATCTCATCAGTATTAATATATGTATTATTATATTATTATATTATTATAAATAGTATTGTTATTATAGTTATTGTTATTGTATATTATTTTCTTTTTGTTCTTAAGTAAATAGATTAACGTTATGTATAATAATATATATATTTATTATGATTATATATATATAGTAGTATATATATAATTATATATATAGATATATAATTATATATTACGCTTGTAATTATAATATATAGTATTGGTTAGATTATATAACGTATATATATATAATAAGATTCTACTGTCATTATATTAATTCACCACTAACCAAGATTATTTTATACGTTTCAGACTTGAAAGTATATGACGTAAAATAATATAACATTTAAGTTTTCCTACTTTGTAAAGCTAGTCAGTTGAACGCGTAGACGTAATTTGTCGCCCAGAAAGCTCCATTTTATATCAAAATATGTAAAATGTTAATTTATTTAATAAATAAAATATGAAATTATTCATTTTGAAGAATAAACTCAATTGCAATATTATTCTTCAGTTTTTATCATTACGTATTACCTATTTCCTTTCTAAAGAAGCTGTAATAGTTCTCCTAATAAGCAAACTCCTATGAATACAATTCATTTACCTAAAATTACTCCTGTCATAAGGACACCTTATTCCTTCCTTTAATAAGGACACCTTATTCCTTTCTTTTTTCTTTAATAAGGATACCTTATTCCTACCTTTAATAAGGCCACCTTATTCCATCCTCTTATAAAACCACCTTATTACCTCGTCTTTTGTCCTGCGATTATTCTTCCCAATTGTCTTTTTTAACCAAAGAAAATTTAAGTCTTTGTTGTATTCACGTTTCCACGACATGTTAATCAGAAATTTGCTTTGTATCTCCCGATAGTAAAATTTTTGATTGCATTTATTTATAAATAAGAATAAGAAGGCCTAAGTAAACTCGGATCGTCATATATTACGTCTATTATATTCTACAAATCTCACAATTAACTTATTTGTCTTCTACAGTGATAAATATATGGGCTTCTGTCAATATTTGATTGTGTCGCGCAATATAAAACATTTTAGATAAAAATGATGTACTAGACTTTCATGTTTAAAATGTAATGTGAATACATGGACTCATCTCATCTCATTTTAAAATTAGCTTCAGACATAATCATTACATTGTAGTATTCATTTCGAGATGTTTTAAGGATAATTTTAAGTTTTTTAACTATATTTATTCAAATATTGTATAACTTTGCCTATATTAAATTTATTTTCTTATCTAATTTGCAATCAATATTATCGTCCCATGCATTGCGCATTTTTTCCTGTTACCAGTTGTTTCACTTTAATCATTTTACCCATAGAAACATTGAAGTGGTGATGTAGACTTTATATCTATATATTATACTTATTATATATATATATATATATATAATATATTATACTATAATATATATATATATGATATATATATAGATATAATACTATATATTATTATTAATAAACTTATATATAATATTTATATATATATCATATCATAAATCATCATAAATCATCATTATCACATCCCCACCATTCTTTTCCCAGACTTCGGAAAGGATAAAGCGTGACGCAGTATGCAACTTGAACATCAGAAATAAGTAGTAGACCAGTAATAATAACGGCAAGTCGAAAAGAGAAAAGCCTCACGTCCATATACCGCCCGACCTCTATACCCCGTAGTGAGAAGCTCGTCCGTAGTCAGATGATAGTCACCATAGAAGGGTTCACGGGCGCGACGGACACTCAGCTTGTATAGGCATCTCCGTCAACGTAAGTGTTTATCCCTTGCACGGTGAGGGCCACTATCATACTCCCCTCACAAAACCCGTCATTCACTCCTATTATGCGCCTTTCTTTTGGACTCTGCAACACATATTCCTTTCCTCCAGGCATTTCCTTTTCTGAGCTCCAATCAACTTTTTTCTTCGGTCTCCCAGCCGGTCGATTCCCGGCACGCTCACAAACTGTACATACCGCTCTAACCAACCAAATATCCTTCATCCTTCCCAACATAGATGACCAAACCATATCTCAATATGCTTTTCATTTTATTCTCTTATTTACTCCTTTCTTTCACACCCACACAAACTCCCTTAATGCGCTTCATTCCTTCTTGTATTATCATTATTTCTTTTCTCAGAAACGACAGGTTATATATTAATGAAGACTATAAAAATTAATATATAATATATATATATATATTCAATATCTTTAATTATATATATATATTATATAATTACCTAATATAGTATATATATGTATATATATTTATTATAGATTAATTTATATATATATATATATATATAGTATATTGTTTTATATATATCTTATTCCAGACTATAGTTTCCCCTTAACTATACATATGTAAAAACACTGAACAGACAGGCGCTAACAAATACTCTCATGTAAAACCATCTAGCCGCACTTAAGACTTAGATCCCTTTATATATCACCCAAGGAATATTTAATTGCTCCAGCCACCTTCCTAGCATTCATAACTTCCTGACTACACCATACGATCATTATTTAATTTTATTTGGCCAAATTATTTATCATATAATACTTATTAAACTCTAGAACACCATATCGATATCATGTTACTAACCATATCCAAAGTACTTCACATCAAGGGACTGTCCATCCACTCACAACTAACAATTATTTCTTGATTACGTTATATCACTCTCTCAAATAACCCCTTCCTTTTACTCACTGCCAAATCTCTCCAATCCTTTCAAATTCACATCAGATTCGCCAAACAAAACCAAAATAATCCTTATATATTAGGCAAGGCACCCTCCACCTCTCTCAATTTTTCATCATTCTACAGTTTTCCCTGCCACCCTCACCTCTAATCCTTTCATAACCCCACCATATTGAAATTAATAACCCAAGGGACATAATCAACATTCCTAATCACTCCGCATATTACTAATTAAACCAGATCACTTTCAACTCATTTGTTCTTAACCCAAGGTGATAACTATTCGTATACATACTTTTTGATTCCATTCAGAAGCATTTCCTACCAACTCACCCATATATCACTACACATCTGCAGTAGAGTTTGCCTGATTAATCCTGTTCAGTATGCCTGAAAACAAATCCATAAAACCTAAATAAAATTTATTTTTCTTCTTCTCATCAGTTTTTAAGAACTATACACTTGTTTTCAATCTCAAAATCACAGTCTTTGATTCCCATATCCTCCTACCTCTTTCTAACGCACCTTGTTTCTTCCCAATCAGTCCTTCTCGGTCACTCGAAAGACATCTCGGTGTCGACAAAATACGAGCATATACTCTTCTCTACAACAGTCGCGAATAATAACTAATTTCTCATATAACTTACTTACAGTTACATTTTTATCCCCTTTACCCTATATATAGGGTTAAGGGGATAACGTTTATACTCTTCATCCTCGGAACGCTATACCTTTCTAAAGATGTGCTTGATTAGCACAACTTCCAAATCCACTGACTCACCATCTCGCCCTCCGATTTCTTGATCAATTATCACCAACGTAACTTGCACTATAATTACCTGAGAAATTTACGATTCTTCAACTTTCGTCTAATCTACTTACACTTTCTATTCCATATTTACTAGTTGTTGCTTACATCCCCTAAGATTACCTCTTGCTACATACTCTGACCCCACCCTCCTCAACCTATAATTAATATACCACACACTACTCATAATTATTAATCTTCATTTAGCTGTCAATGTTATGCAGATTTTCGATTTAGTGTTCAATCACACTTCATCCTCATCATCCATTTTATCAATTACGAAAGCATCATCCCTATTCATTATCTAAGCCAGAATCCTTATTTCTCGTGCTTAACTTTCGCGGCTTCCCTCCTAAGAGCTCTATTTCTCTTGTAATCCCCATTCATCCTCCTTCCAATAGTTCAGTTACCTCTTTTCCTTCTACGTTTTTCTTGCTCAATGTAATTTTCTTGTTTTTTCCAATCCTGTAAGAATTAATTCGGGCAGACCATATTTCACTTGAAAATCCTTCGATTGGCTCGTTTTTAAAGTAAACATTAAACCACTCTTAAGTATTTTTACTTTCTATTCCACTTCTTACCTCCGAAACCCCTCTTCATTCACACTCCACTGGTTATAATATTTCTTACTTTCTACATTTAGCCACATCACATACTCCTTTGCACTTTTACTAAAACAACCGCTTCCTTCATTTGTTCCAGAATTGTTCAGCTCCAACTTTTTCACATTCTAAATGACTTATTGCAGTTGCTCTTAAAAATGCGCTTATCCTTATTTATTTGTTCACTTAGCTTTCTGCCCTTTTTAAATTCCATACCCACGTTCTTCCTTATCACCTTTCCTCTCCATCCAAGCCGCCACTAACTTAATCTAAACTACATTAATGATCCGAATAATCCCATTCTTAACCCACTTAACTGATTTAAAAATCCAACACATACATTCAACATAAACTTGCCTTCATCAACCAACAGGAAAACCAGCATCATACTTTTCACGTTCAAATTACTATCTATACCTACACCAGCTCTGGTATACTCATTTCGTACTCTATGTGTTTTTAAGAAAGAATTCTTTTACAAACATGAGTCATCTCTACCTCACAGAAAGGTCACTCACCTTACTAGCTATTACTTGAATTTTTCTATCCTACTTACACCAACAAAGCCACCCATCCAATATTACCATCTTTTTATGATCAACCAGTCCAACCATTCTAGGTCACCCAGCACACCATAGTCTAAAACTCCTACTCACCCACAAGACTTCTCACATTAACCGACTTCAGATGGGAATCAGTATGCGAACAACCACACTACGAAGTTTACACTTGACCGTGTTTCAAACTTAATATTTTAGCTATCCTAGCACCCATTCTAGTACTCACAACACACAAAATCGACCATGCTCTGTACCTCAGGTCCCTACATTAAATTGCGACTCCACCCTCTCTCTCTACCCCTCTCAGTTCCTTATTTCTACACATCGCGAGACATATAAAACAATTATACAAACCACCACGCACTCATTTCAACACGATTTTCTTCATCTTTTTAAGTAAATTTAGTCACCATGCGAGCAGACAAATTTACCCTGTTCTTAATGCATGGTCCATAGCTCTCTCCTCTTTCTCCTACAACATTTATTCCTCTGATTTAGTGTATATATTTCCGCAGAAACGATAGAAAAGAGCTATAATATATATCATAATTTATACCCTATAATATATATACTGAAATAAATACTATATACCTAATTTTATAATTTAATACTCCAAACCAATATAAGTATACTCAAAATAACACTAAATTAAAAAAAAAATAATACTATCAATTTGAATATTATACATATATTGAAAGAAAACACTCAAAATATATATATAATAATAATAATCCGTTTGAGGGTAATGTATAAAATATTTGATTATAAAACTCACCTAATATAATTATAATATATCATATATATTTTTATAAGAGTCTTGAACAACAATTAAAAATATAACAAATGGAGGGTAAAAAAAGAAAAAAGAAAAACATTTAGCACGTTCGTCTCAAAATCTGATGAGATATTTAAAAAAGAGAGAGCTGTAGGGGATGGGCGTAACGTGTCTCTTCCGACATATGCCCTCGGTCTTTCATTCAGTGCGACGCCAGATATAAAAAAGGAGTTATATTTCTTTAATATCCGGCCGTCTGGAAGAAGACACGAAGGAAGGTTCGAACGTTACGTGGCGTTGCTCGTGTACACCTGTCCTCTTTAATATCCTCACTGGTAAATGTCGCATAAAGACAAGCTAACAGTGAGCAATATCATGTATTCTATATACTCATATTCCACCCTCACCTCTCGTCTCATAATATTAATGTGCGTTGTTTTTACTTTAAGGTTTGTAGTTCGGAGTATCAGTGACGGTGAAGACAGTTGACTCGATACAAAATACAAAGATATATATCAGACGTGGACCTAATAAAACCTAACCTCATTAGTTAACTATCCAGTCATAATAATATCATACCATAATATATTAACAAATATAATAGCTCATTATTTTTATCGATGCCTTAGATATCTTTAACTATTAGAAGTTTATCTATATAATCTTATATATAACTAAAAATACGTATAGCTAATCTAGTATATAGTAATATTGCTGTATGATATATAGCTATCCTATCATGGAAGATACAGACTACATACATTATAATTCAAAACTTGAAAGAGATAGCTATAAACGATATAATATATATGGGATATATATATAATTATATATAAACCTATAACATACTATATATAAATAATATAATATATACCTCCTAAGAAAAATCAAAAAAGCATGTCAACATAATTTAATAAATATTATAACTCGTATAAGAAATAAATAATGGATTAGACTAGCATTTGTTTAAAACATTTTCGAAGTCGCTCAAAATTATAATTTTTAGTTGAGCGTAAAATCTTGGATTAAAATAATGGGAAATTCATAGAATCAAAATATGAAATTCTATGATATGGAAAAAGAAGTGACAAGGATACATAGTGTATAATGAACTATATCAGGTACATAATATAAGTAGTTCGTATGGTAAGGCAATCTTAGGAGCGAAAGTTCGGTGTAAGAGTGATGAATTGATAAAATGAGAGAATAGAAAAAGTTTTATGATTTGGAACACTATGCCGTCATGGCGGTGTACTGTGTGGAACGAAAATTGTAGTAAAAAAGAGAAATAAACGAGGGATATAGTTCTTTTGAAGATGGTTTGGTTCAAACTTTTAGGATGAATTATAGTCAGTTGGTTAAGTCATGATGAGATTAGGGTGGATGTATTGCTGGAATGCTACGGCTTGGAGAGACTTAAAGAAAAAAGTTGGAATTGAGTCAGATTAAGGAATGATTATACCTGAGGGAAAGAAATGTTTGTTGTTGGCCGAGGCGTAGAAGCACGAATGGTTGACGTTATAATAATTGAGATTGAGGATGAGAGGAGGTTTTGTGCGGGAGTATGGGTTGTGGGCGTTATGCACATAGGGTTATGACCCATTCCCACATTGGTATCGGAGACTGGCATACCACAAGTGAGGGTACCCGCAATCCTCATAGGGGTTCTCATGAAGGGGTCCTTAAGTACTTTCATCATTGTGCGTGACATGCGAGTAGATCTTCACTGAAAGGGTATACAGGCTCAGCTGATAATGTGGAGGGCCTTCTTTTTGACTTTTCGTTTCATACTAATTTCTACTACATTATTCTGTTAATTTACAGGTGGTATGCGACGCACCTCACCACTAAGGTTGGGATGCGCGAGGTGGATGACTAGTACAGTATAATGATATAGGTACGCAAAAGGCCTATTTAATATATATCTCAGTATAGTATGTATATTTAGCCTACTAACAACCGATTCTCTATATTATAATAGTATATTATAGTAATATATAATAACTGTAGTAGGTATATATATATAGAGTACAATACCTATATATATAGGGATGCTGGCCTATATATACGTATATATATATATATATATTAATATATATTATTGTTATATTATATATATATAATTATGACTAATATGGGTTGATCTCACACATAAGTATAATGACTATATATACGTATATAGCTATGAACTATGGCTGAATATATAATTACCTTAGATACTGACTACATGAATTAATACGGCTTATTGATAGTAATATATAGTGTATAGAGACTGGTTATTTGTCATTCTTCTATTAATTCCATTTCAATGGTTTCCAAGATTTACACTCAAGACATTTAGAGGATATATAGACCCAGGGTACTCATGTTAACTTAGAAGTCATTATTTAAATACTTTTATTTATATTATTATTTTTGCCGGCGGGCTTAGAGAGAAGGTGAGCGTGGGCCAATATGGTCACGGCAAGACGCGCGCAAAAGGGGACACACTAGCAATTTGAATAGCGACGATAAACTAGGTAACGAAATGAAAAGGAAGAGACGAGCAACAGGCGGGAAGAGCAACAGCTCCTACTTAACAAAACAAGACATTGGAATCAAGCAAGACGGCACGAAGAAGAAGCAAAAATATGATGGGTCGGGACATTGGCAGGCACGAGGGGAGGCCTGGTGAGACTAAGGTGCGGGTCAAAAATGGAAGGGCGCAGTAGAAGTCCGAGCGAAACGAGGACTCGGAAGATGAGAAGGAAAGGTGAAATAACCTGGAGGAGGGGTCCCACACCGGCGGGCAGGGGTGAGGGGAAGGAAGAGGCCGAATCAACCGTAGTGTAGGCACATAAAGAAGAAGATCGGAAGGAGGGCCCCGAAGAAACGACCGTTGAGCAACAACCCCATGTCAAAATTTCATACAACGGAAGTGATTTAACCCGAACGAAAGACGCGATAGGCAAATAAAAAAGTTAATACGGCCAAGAGCTGGTGAGTGACTGAACAAATGGACAAAAAAACGGGAAAGACACAGGCTCGACAAGCCAAACCAGACAAAGCAAAGGCACCCACGACGCGAAGGGCCATCTGAAGAAAACGGCGATTTATGATTTTGCTGAATTAAGGAATATGTTAGTATAATAAAGCAAGGAAAATCCTAAATTATAATAGTCAAGTCACTTGACAATTGATTGAATCTCATACGTTTGTGTAGAAGATATCGTTAAATTTAGCAGATTATTAGTTTTTTGTATTGTATTTATTTTATTTCGATGTTATTAGATTATGCTTTGAGATGTTAATTGCTTCAGTTATTGCATCTTGCATTTCTATTTTCTTGAATTACGATTTTAGAAGTTAAGAATCGTTTAGACCCTAGTGTATAATTGGAAATAGTCTGTATAACAATCATATTATATATATATTATATATATAATTTTAAAGTAATGTTATTAAAGGCTTTGATAATTATTGAATAGGAGTATAAAGATCCCTAAATTATAATTATATAGTGATTATGAATAAACTCATATTATAACTAAATTAATATTATTGTTTAATTAATTAGATATATAAATAATTTAAGTATTATTTAATATATTTATATATTGTTTAATTTAATAATGAAGAGTTTATTAAGATGATATAATATAATGTAATAAATAAATAAAGATATAATAAATAACAATAGATGTTAATAATAAGTAGTAAGATTATATAGGAGTAGTATATATATATAGATGATATATATAACTATAGGTTAAATAAGGTAGACTTATAGTAGTATATAGAGACGATATAATATGAGGTAATATTAGGATATATTAAAAGGTATATAAAGTATATAATATATATATTAATATATATTAATGATAATTATTAATATAATATATATATATGTTTATATATATATATTAATGAGTAATTGATACGATATGATGATGTGAGTAAATAGAATGAATATAATATATAATGATATAAAATATATATATAAATAATAATATTGATGTATATAGTTATGTGTGGATACGTGTGATGTAGATGTTGTATTGTGGTGTGATGTGTGCAAATGTGGTCATGTGTGTATGTTTAGAGTGTGTGTGTGTTTTACATCCCAATCAAGGAGACTAATGTAAACCTTTGAAATCTTTCAGTGGTCTGAGATTGTACACGAAGAAAAATATAATAATCAAATAGGAGAGAGTTAAAAATAATAAATAATAAATAATGAATAGATTTAATAATAATAAATTAGAATAATTAATAAATAATTAAATTAATAATATAAATAATATATAGATAATATTAAATAATAATAAATAATAATGTTAATAATAATAAATAATAATAATTAAATTAATATAGAATTAAAAATAAATATAAATAATAGATAACTAATTAATACATTTAAATAAATTAATATAATAATAAATGCTAATATGATGAATAATAAATTAATAATTTAAAATAATAAATAATAAATCTATAAATTTAATAAAATTATTAAATAATTTAATATAATAAATATATAATAAATAGTGAATTAATATATAAATAAATTTAATAATAATTAATAAAACTATAAAATAATACATAACTTTTAACAATACATTAATTACAACATACATACAATACATATCAATTATACATAACAAATACAATTAACTTATACATAGACTATAGCATACATTCATAACATACACTTACTTTGAATAGAGAGAGTTAAGAGTTAGAGAATGAGAAGAGAAGAATAGAATAGAGAAGATAGAGAGATGAGACGAGAGAGAGAGAGGTAGAGAGAGAGAGGAAGAGAGAAAGATAGACCTAGAAATAGAAGAGAGAGAGATTGAAGAGGAAAGAAGAAGAGAAGAGAGAGAGAGAAACTTAAGGTTATGACGATATACTTTACTGAGAAAAGAAACATAAATCAGATAGAGAAGATTATAATACAATCCATCTTAGATTCTTTAAGTATTGGAATTATGTCTTGATGTAATTGAATACAGCAATCCATCAAATAATAAGAATTATTAAATTTTTCTTTGTAAGTGAATACTCGAATGAATAAATAAATATCTCTTTTTATAATTTATTGGTCTACATAAGAAAGTACTTGTAGGGAATGATGTGATCAAGTCCATTTAGCTCCGCTAGTCTTGTAATGCATCCATGCATGTAAGTTCGGTTAGCAGTTCATAGAGGAAGGGGAGTGGGAGAAGACTTCAAGTATTTGTTAAACTTAATAACACCCAACTAGAGAATCTGTCATCGGGTGTCTAAGCTTAAGCAGAGCGACAATGAGTGAGGCGAGTTATTCGCTGCACTCGATACGTACCTTCTTCAATTCTTAGCATTCAAGTAAATTATTTGCGTATGTGAAATGTTATGGATACGATTAGGTATGCGGTTGATCATTTCATAATAATTTTGACTAATGTATATCAGCTCAGACATGACGAAGACTCGAATGTTCCCCGATGTTGGTGGTTTTAGTCACTTTTGATATTCTTCATCCCAATTTTTATTACCTACTGGAGTGAGCAGAATTAGTTCATACTAAGAACTATTGGGATATTGCTTTGTATTTTATGCATGATCAGTTATAGATTCTAATATTAATATATATATATATATAGTAAATTATATAAATACGCTATATATAATATATATATAATTATAATATAATAATATATATATATATTATATATTCATATATATATATATATATATAGATATATATATTTATATATATATATATATATATATATATTATATATATATATATATATATATTATAGTTAAATTGGTTTTAAAAACTACAAACTTTGGGTTAAAAAACGTACACAAACTCATATTTCAAATTACATACAAATAGATATACAGAAAAAGGAATTACATTGGTGGGAAAATCCTAGATATAGTTTAGTGCGGAAATGTAATAAAAAAAAAAATCGATATCTCAAAAACTACAATAGCTAACAGCGCGAAAAGGGATACATTTTTTGGAATCGTTGTAAAATTTTAGTTTTGAAAATGTGTAAATCAGTTAAAAAAAGTTACAATTAATTAAAATAAAAATAAATATTGAGAATAATAAAATTTTTAATTTGCAAATGACATATTAGTAGGTGGGATAATTATATATTATTTAGTAAAGATGAGAGGTAATTAACTACGGCGCAAATGTAGGAGGGCTCTCCCGCAGCCAGACCGGGGAAAAACAGAGCGTGTGGGACGTTTTTCGATTTACCCCTTAGTAGGGGCGAAGGGGCAGAAAGGCACACCCGCAGAGATACCCAAATAAACCAGAAGGCGGGGAATTGTCCGGAGAGATACATGACACCTCTGCCGAGAGGGGGGGAAATTCAGTCCTCACCCCGAAGTTCCCGAGGAAAGGCGAGAGACCCGACTCCTGCCATCGGTTGGGTATACCCTTGGAAGGTAGATTCTTTAAGATTAAAAAAAAAAAGCAGAGTTTAATGGTAGAAAGTCTAGTAAGATAAAGCGATTTCAACGTATTTAATAAATGAACAAAGGTGAATCTCTATAAGATAAGTGCTCTATTAACTCTATTTACTATAATTATTAACAATTTTTCTATTTGTTTTTTTATGTTTTTTTATCATTATATACCTATGTAAAAATTATTTACCAGGCATTTCCAAAAATTATTCCTTACGTCGCATGCTAGGCTAATTGTAGTTTGGTTTGGATATAGACTATAATTGATAATTTAGACCTGGTGAATGATCTTTTAGAAATATATATTGTCATAGAATAACGAATATATTGGATGTTACAGGTAAAAAATTAATATAAATTATATTTAATTAATTATAATAGTAATATTATATTGTAGAGATGATAATAATATATATCATATAATATATAATATTTATTAGTAAAATAATAAATATTTATATAAGTATATATATATATAATATAATAATAACTATAATAATATTAAATATATATAAGATATATATATAATTAAATATATATAAATAAATATGATAAGGTTAAAAATATATATAATTAAATGATATTATTATAATAATATATAAAAATATATATATATATATACTGTTATATTATATATATTATTATATATCTTAATGTATCAATTTCCGCACTAAAAATGTTACCAGGATTCAAACAATGTAATTTCCTTTTCCCCGTATCTATGTGTAGTTTTGCGGATTATATGAGATTTGATAAGTTTTAACCAAATATTCACCATAGTCAACAGTTGGGGAGGCTGTTGCCTCTAAATAGCCTATTTGATAGCAGCACCACACGTGAGTATTATATATATTTATATAATATATATATTGTATATATATATATATATATATATTATATATATATTATATATATATAATATATATAGTAGAAATATCTCTCTAGTAGTTTAGATATATATATATATATGTATATATATAGTGTAGACAATCCACTTAATAAAGGCCAGGCATGTAAACTAAAAAACATATACGACAGGTACGACGAATATAAATATAAATTTTATTGTAATACACAGCAGACATTTTTACCCCGGAAATTAAAGACAATGTTAAAAAATTATACGCGTGGTTTAAAAGAAGAAATTAAAATTGTTAAAAATTGTATGTAAGATATTACTGTTTTTTGATAAATCAAAGATGCGGCTTACTCCCGAGTATTCACAGAATGTTGTAATGGTTTTGGAATTTTTTTTTTTTAAAAAACGACCCTAAAGAGTTAAACAAACGGATAGATGAGAGTGCGGGGTTTTGTCTCGGCCTTACCGCGGGGACGACGGGGAGGGACTTGGGTCCCACCGCTCGATGTGTCGCCTCCTTGGGCTCGAACCCCTAAAAGGATTTATAAAAAAAGAAAAAAAATATTTTCTTATCCAAAAAAGCGGTATTTGGCACATTTTTGTCTCCACATGAGCTACTGCAGCTTTGAAGGATGCAGTCAGCAGCTGTGCGCTAATTTTCAGTCTTAGATATTACTAAATTTAAAGGAGTTATTAAATAAATAATTCAGTAAAAAGAATAATTTTTTATTAAAAAGTTCCTCGGGCATTATAGCAAATGCAGATTAAGATCCCTTCCTGGCAAATACCTCCGAAAAAATGTGCGAGAGTATGAAGTATTCCTGTAAGAGTGTAAAATATTAAGTGATATGTTGTCATCCTGAGTTTAGCAGTGACGGGACTTTGCAAGCATCCATCCGGTAACGATGCTGGTACCATGAGTAATACCTTAATCTGGACGTATAATGATCTAAATAAATGAGTATATAATATAGGTCATAAATATATATCTCGAATAGTTATAATGGTAAAGAGATTACAAGAGTTATGCTAGTGATAGAGCCCCCCTCACCCCTAACTCTATATAAATAATGAAGGTATCATGTTAAGAGTACATATATTTGATGTACTGTATGATAATGCAACCAGTGCGAGAGCAATAAAAAAATTAGAATCGGAATGGAAGAATGGTAATTGCTGAGCTATTCTACGGATGGGGAATTAGCCTCATTTGAAGGACTTTTATACGAATTTTAATCATCAATTTTACTCATTAAATAGAAAAAGATATTATGTAATAAAGTTTAATCGTGATAGCACGGTAGAGGCCGTTGGATCCATATACATTATTATTTCTTGTTATATACCTATATAGTAGCTATACTATATTAGCTACTGTATACATATTATCAGAGTATATACCATTATATATATAGTAGTGAGTCATAATTATGAACCATTACCTTATTAGTAATAGGCTATAGTATCAGGGTATATAATAGTAGCCGAGGATGCGGGGTCAGCCTAGCCTGGAAGTTGAGGAGACATCAGAGCATTGGCGGTGGCATGGACGAGTTACCCTGATAACGAATCGTAATACAAGAAAATAGACCAAGAGCCACCAGGACAAAGGAATGAAAACGAAGCATAAAAGAAAAAAAATAACAACGACATATACATAATAATATATTAAAGTATAATTTAGGTCATATGAATGGGCCAGACCATGCAAGCAAGCTTTTTGTTTGTCCTATCATACTGTTGTAACGATATATTTAGAATGCGAGAAAACAGATTAGCCGATCTCGGCTTCAAGAATACGGTTATGAGTCTCTCAACAATGCTATTAACCGTTATTTATGCCAACGTCTCTTTTCAAGAGCGCTGCAACTGTATTCAGCGCGCTCCCATCAGTAACTATGATGAATGAGTCTAACCAGCTGGTTGGTGTTGTCGTTAATGAACATAATAAGTTAAGTGAATTCAAGAAATGTGGTTTAATTCCTACGGATATAATGAGTACAATTTGTCACACGCCTTACTCTTCTAATAGATTGTACGATGGTGTTTCGGTATATTATGGTTCGATGTTCTGTTTTATTTGTCTTAGATTTACTTGCTAAGTGTTTTGATATATTATGCTGTGATCATAGAATTGCTTTGTCATGCAGTCTGTATTGTGAAATGAGATATCGTTATCTCTCTCAGAGTTTTATGTAGTTTTTATCTTTTGCTGTTTAGTTGTGTTTATGCTATTAACTTTTATGTCGAAGTTTATCGATTATTGAATAATGATATATTATGAGTTTAGAGTGTTTAGGTTGAAGTTTATATATATAGTTTAGAGTTTAATTCCTTATTATTATTATTATGATATGAATATTATTTATTTCTTAATAGGATAAATAAATTATATTTAAATCAAATTCATACATATTTTATTTATTTAAATATAGTGTCGTACCTATATGATAACATGTCGTAACTCATTTATCCTAATTAGATTTCTTATATAGTATCATCTACTTATGAACTCTTGAAATTTATATATAATATGGTAAATTAATCTCAGTGAGTTGAAGTATAAAATCATATTACAAAAAAATTCTATCGTAGGATTATTAGAATTTTTATTTCTGAAATTAAATACTATAGAGAATTATGTTATTTAATACAAACCATTTAATCCGATAAAAATAATAATTAAAATGAAGTTATATACTTGTCTCCATCTTACTATGCCTCCTGTGTTTTTTTTCTAACCAATAAATTTAAATGTTTTAGTGAATTTTAAAAAATTACAAGTTATAATACAAGTTTAGAAGAAAAGTTTACCGGTAGGATTTAGTTCATATGGCTATCACGAAACTTATAGTATTTATTATACTCGATTATTATATAATTTAATAATATATTTTATATACTTTATAATTGTAATGTATGTAATTTTTACGAAAAAGCATATTATTTTACAATAATAAAAATATGATGAAATAATATTAATTACTTATAATATCTCATTATTAGTATGTTAGCTTAAATATATAATTATTCAAGTTAAGTATAAGTAGATAATTATTAAAATTCATATAGGTAGTACTATATATATAGATATCATGATATAAACATACACATAAAACTAGATTCAAATATAATAAATATTTATAAAGTAATAATAGATAGTACATTAATATCAATGATATAATATCTAATAATAAAATAAACGATCAATGATAAATAATATATAAGTTATATGATAGGTATAATTAAAATATATTTATAGATATAAATAGTATAGTTATATATATATATAATATATAACTAATATATTATATATATATATATATATAGTATATATATATATTTAGTATTTATATATATATATAACTCTAATATAGGGCAGGAAAGTTGCCAGATGTTTGTTTGATGCATGATGCCAGAATACATGTTTGTGGAAAACTCCGAGAGTCCAGCCAGCTGAAGACTCGGATTGTCCCAAATGATAATTATGTAATTGAGTCGAATTTAACTCACTATACACTGGAAACATATTATAGTAAAGCAATGTAATAGCTCAATATAAGTATAAGATAATAAATAAACTATGGTATTGTGGGTCAATTAGCAGATACGAAAATATAATACCACCTCGCTGGGATACCTTGTCCTACCATGGCAGGCAAAAGTACTACTGAAAGTGCTTGCTATTTAAAATCTGGTGAGTGACGGAGACACTGAATGTTAGAAGCTTGAATTCCAACATTGGTGCGCTGAAAAGCAAAAAGTATTTATATGTTATAATCTTAAAAAGTTTGTACAGTACTTTAAAGTTAAATATAGTTTTTGTTTTATTCTTTTCAGATAGAAGGGAGAATAAATTATAATAAAATATAATAATATAAATGTATACTACTATCTATTTATATATATTTATACTATAGAGAAAATAAAAGCCGTGTGCAAGGTAGTTAAGGTTGACTTGTTTGGTTATGGCTCTAAGTAAGTTATGATAAGTTGTAGATTAAGTATTGGAAAAAATTCTGGCTTATGTTATGAACATATAATAGCTGTGCACTGTTTAAAAAATTTAATAATCGTAAAGATGTTCTTATATTGCTTACTTTCATAATTTATATACTTACATACTTTTAATTAAAACATTTACGCAATAAAAATAAAATAAACGCGCACTTCTACAGAGAAAGCACACCACTCGTAAGTAATCACACCTTCAAACTACGTGGACATGCGTTTAAAACTTCACAACGACCTCACCCAAAAACTCATAGACGACTCAAAAACCTACGAGGTCAACCCCAATTCCACAAAATTGAAGTCGTGCACTCTCTCTAATAAAAGGAATCTTATGCCATTAACCTATATAATAAATATTTAATAGATATGAACTAACTAGAACCTACGAACCGTAAATACATATATATAACCTAAAATATAACTCACTTTATATAAAGAACTGTTGGATCAAATATATATACTCAAATATTATAACCTATAAATAATTATTACTAGATAATATACCTCTATATAATATTACCACAACCCTCCCTAATTTTTTCAATAATTTAGTGATTTTTTACATAGATAAAAAAGTCTTCTTTATGTAACAAATTATTGAGGAAAACTACTAATCAAAAAGTAACTTTATATATTTATTTACGCTTTCAATATCAGACATTAACAGTTTCCTGAACAATAATAAAACATTAATATATATAAAAATACGTTATACCTTATTAACTGAAACTTAATACTAATATAGATAATACTTGTAATGTATTAACTGAAATTGAATACTATGTAAATTTAATAGGTGTAACTTTTCATAAGCTACTTTATTTATTCTTAATTAAAAATAAACTATAAAACTAGTTTCATAAAGCTATATATAAGTAATTCAATGAAAATTGAAGAAATATAAGTTATAAGAAATTCATTACTTAGCATAATGTTTTTGTATAAACTGTTTCTGTTTTTGAAAAGAAAAATAATATATAGAGAAAAATAAGAGAACGCTTGGGATATATTTTTATAACATTAACAAAGGGCAAAGCTTCTTTTGCTGCTGAACATAATAATTTTAAACATAAATGATTTATATGATAACTGCTGCAGGTAAATGCATATAGCCTCATTCAGGAAGCGAAAAATATTGATACATGCCCGCATATCAATGTATCAAAAATTAAAGGCTTAACATTTAAAATTAAAGGGGGAAAGCTGCTAAAACGATTAATAAAAAAAAGACCAGAAAATTATGGGAAAAAAATTATGAAATGTTAAAACATAAATTATATATTTTAATTTTCGAAATACTTTCAAATAAATTGAGGATTTTTGGCTTTCAAAGATACATATACTCCTAATTATTTAATATTAAACACTTCATTAACTAAAGAATATTCTAAATTCTTAAATTCAAGACTATTAATTAAAGATTATTCTAAATTCCTGAATCAAAGATTATTCAAACTTTCCAAAGGGTAAATCAGTTTATACCTTTTTCTTAAGCATGTTGAAATTGTCGATGATGACACCAATGAATAAATTTAAAGTGAAGAATGAACCACAAACAATAAAAATAACGAAATAAACGTAGGCGTAGATGTTAGCTTCCCTAGCTGGTTGTAAATCAATTCCTCTGCAGTCAACAGCATCGTTCATGACTTCCATCCAACCCTCAAATGTTGCCTATATGAATAAAAATAAAAAAGAATAAATAGATTGATAAATAAATAAATGGATATAAAAATAAATGTAAATAAAATAGATTAAACTTTGTTTATAAAAAAAACATAGCTTGTCTTTATTGTAAATTAAAGAAAATAACCTTTTTATTAATTAAAATTACGAAAATACGGATTAATTTTATTAAAAATAGGATATTTTACAAATGTACAATTTATGAATTATTTTAGAAAAATAATGTAAAAGAATTTTTCATTATGATTGCAATGAATAACTTCAATGTTGTACATAAAATAATCTTTTATTATGATTGCAACGAATGACTTTTGAGTTATGCATCTTGACGTTAAATTTTTCAGTTATCAATAAGTAACATACAGATACTTCAAATTTTATATTTATGTAAAAAAAATTAAAATATTTTAAAATCTTACTTCTTATGAAAGTAAATACAATATAAAAGGAT
>JABUQX010117176.1:10000-22500 GCA_015478945.1 Trachelipus rathkii | reverse complement strand
GCTCTTTTGGGCATAGTAACTAATTGTTAGGAAAAAACACCACTATTTAGTACTAAGATTTGTGCCTGTACTGAGATGATTGGCACTATAGACCGACCTTTGCAGGTTATTTACTAGTTTGTAGTGCTTCCAAATCTTATTGGTCTACCTGCTCATAGAGCATAGTATGTAATTGGTACTATCGACCGACCTTTTCAAGTCATTCTCAAGTCAGCAATAGTTGGTACTAGGCTGGAGAACATGTTATCTGTTGGTACCAAAATCTATTTTATCCAGGTAGGTGGTATTACGCCTAACTTGTAGTCAAGCTGTCAAACTTTAGAATTGCATTATTTCCCTTGTGCAAATAGCGAACCTGTCATGCTTACTCCGAACTATGTATTGCGCTATCATATTTTGTTATAACAAATCTATTTATTAAATAAATTTGCATTCTAATATCTTGCCACCTTCGAGAGTATCGTTGGTAATTTAAAATTTATAATATATATATATATATATATATATATATATATATATATATATATATATATATATATATATATATATATATATATATATATATATATATATATATATATATATATAAGGGTAGGACTTGGTAGACGGGTGTTTATATGGAGAGTTAGCATCTACTATAGAGGATAGTAATATAAAGATCCATATTTTGGTGAGTTATTTTATTCAGCCTAAGTAGAGATATTCAATGAGTAAAGATGTGACAAGTCCTTCGTGAGATACTCTTTCGTAGACAATTAGTATTACGGACTTTCAAGCGCGTTTACCACCTTGCCTGCCTCTTCTTTTTGCAAAATTTGAAATCAGGAAATTCGGAGTGTAGCACCTTGAAAGTTACCTCTCTTGCCGAAAGCTGCGTTTTAAGTTGGAGGAAATCTGGAGAGAGTATCTTGGTGAATCTAGCTATTCCCTGATTCTTAATAATTGTTTTAATCTGACTCAATATCTGACTGAAGAGTATCTCATCAACAGGATGGGTTTATATATTATTTCATTCGACTTAACGCAAAATTTTTTGCTCAACACCAAATCTTGCATAGTACAATTTTATAAATTAAAAATTTTTACAAAGTTATAATGGGGTGCTACATTACTTCCTGCGCTAAACACGGAGTGAGAATGTATATTATACATGATATAAAAATTAACCTTCATTCAAATGTACACATATTTGTGGGCATTTAACAATGCGCAAAAACATATAAAACATTTCAATTAGGTAAAAATAATAACTAAAATACATAAAGTTAAATTACTTTCAAATGCAACATATCTAAATATGTCCGAAGACATAAGTAGACATATAAACATTTAAATCAATAAGCGTATATTTCCACACGAAACTCACGTGAAAATTGTTTGTAAAAAAATAAACAATTTTTACGTAAAAAAAGTGTCAGAATTTTGGGTAAAAACAAATAACGATAGAGATATTTTTTTACTCAACATAAATAATGGGATATAGATAGATAAAATAAAAATGTTTATATAAACAATAAAATTTGTAGTTTAAGTTATTCTCGCTTTTTCCAAGATCAAATCTGCGAGCATCTTCTCTTCTTGAGGGTCGCCGTGACCGTAAATTTCGTCGTGATCTCTCATGATCGAAGACACGCTAGGATACTCGGCTCGGTAATCGTAAATTCATTGCATGATATGTGAAGGCGAAGTTGCTTGAAGTGAATAGTTTATTGGAAGAATTTCTTCATACACTAAGGGACAGTCACAGTTCGAAAAGAGATCAAAGTTCAGTAGCGTGGGAATCCAAAAATGAATTTCTGCCCATAATCCAAACTTAAAATGATGAAAAAAATCCATACCGTAAAGAACATATGTAGAGACGAAGTTGCTTGAATTTAGGTCCTTTATTTGAGAAAAATTTCTTCATACATAAAGGAGCGGTCATAACCATTTAGAATTCAGGAATCAGGTTCATAATTAAGAATCAAAAATGAATTCTACTTATAAACTCAAACTTAAAATGATGAAAGAAATAAATACCAAGTAAGGAAGTTACGTATGTCAAAACGATGATTCCACTCGAACAATGATAGTTGTGGAAGATAGAAGACCAGATCCCAAAATTAATTGAAAATGAAAATTGAAGTTCGTATCGATAATGTCAGTTTGCATGAGTCACATCTTCTCGGGTGTTCTGATTATGAATTTTAGTATTGTCAGTTTTCTTTTTCTTCCTTTGTTTGTTTCTTAACTGTTTAGAAGGGGCTGATTGAGATCTAGGTGTTCTTCTCCGGGTTCATCAATTATATAGGGTAGGACTTGCTAGATTGGTGCTTCTTTTGTGAGCAAGCACCTATATAAGGATGGTGGTAATTTAAAGATCCATATTTTGAGTGAGTTATTTTTTTTCAAAATAAGTAGAGATATTCAATGAGAGTAATATGTGACAAAAAGTCCCTTCTGTTGAGATATACTCTTCAGCCAGACGAATTAGTATTCTGGACTTTTCCAGCACATGCACCACCTTGCCTCTTCTGTTTTGCAAGAATTTTGAAATGGCAATTGGAGTCACAAACATTTCATGAGTGCATCTCTTGCTTGGCTGCGGCCCTTAAGTTGGAGATCTGGAGGGAAACATCTTTGAGTGAGATCTATTTCTTCTATTTTATTAGTGAATTTTTAATCTGACTCCAATATCTTACTGAAGGAAATCTCAACGAAGGACTGGGTTTATAACATTAACATTTCGACCGTACTAAAATTTTCAACAAATCTCTAGCATAAGTACGAACCTCATCAAAATTTTTACAAAAGTTATAATGGAGTCCTACATATATATATATATATATATATATATATATATATATATATATATATATATATATATATATATATATATATACTATATATCTTTATATATATATATATATATATATACCTATCCAATCCTTAGATGTCATTTTTTCGCATCCGCGGATGTGGATGTGGATGCGGATGTTTGATTTTAACATCCGCGGATGTGGATGCGGATGCCCGATGCGGATTTATTATTATTATGTATATATATATATATATATATATATAATATATATATAATAATAATATATATATATATATATATATATATATATCTATATATATATATATATATATATATATATATATATATATATATATATATATATATATATATATATATATATATATATATATAATAATATATATATATATATATATATATATATATATATATATATTTATATATATATATAATAATAATAATATATATAATAACAATATATAATATATAATAACAACAATATATATATATATTATATATATATATACAGTATAATATAATAATAATATATATATATATATATATATATATATATATATATATATATATATATGTAATATATATATATATATATATATATATATATATATATATAGAGACTGTTTTCCACAGTCTATTAATATAATTGTTACCAGCGTGCGGGATGGGGACCCAACTCAAATGAACCCCATCAACCTCTTTCACCAACCTCCGACCTTAATGAAAGAGATTTTACATGGATTATATACTTTTGCACTAATAGTATTGAAATTCAAATATTGGAAGGTTGTGCTTGAGAAACATCAATTTTTTCTGCCTTTTCTGCCTTTTCTGCTTTGAAGGCTACTGTTTCTCTTTATGCATATATTAGCAGTAAATACCCTCTCACTTGTAACACTAGATTTGGAGGAGAGGCCAGGTATTTCCTTGCAAGTTTACTTAAGCGTGGGTAAACATTTTGCATTTTGCAATTAACACTCCACCAACTGATAGGATCAGTGTTTGGTTTCTATCTAGTGCGTTTTTTCTTGGTTGATAGACAATCATTTTTAAATCTTTTGATAATGCATTATTGTTTCATCACTACTGGACTGTAAGAGAAATTCTTCCAGTGAATCTAGGTATTGATTTACTTGTAGAAAGTGTTGGTTCTGTATATTTCATTTTCCTTTTAATGGATGGCTAATTATTAGACTGCTCGGATTGAAGTTTTCCTTGCAAGTTTGCTCAAGCGTGGGTAAACATTTTTTAACTTTCCACTAACTGGTAGGATAATCATTTGAATCTAATTGTTTCTTGGTGATAATTTTTCAATCATTTGGCACCATCTTTTGGTAATAGTGTGTTTCTTCATCCTGCTGGACTGTAGAAATTCTTTCAGTAGATCTGTTATTGATTTACTTGTGGAGGGTGTTGGTTCTGTAGATTTTGTTTTCTTCCTTTTAATGGGTGGCGAATTATTCGGATGGAAGTTTTTCGCTGCAACACAAAACGATTTAACTTGCTCTGATATCTGTTAAAAACTTCACTTTATAACGGGGATCTACGTAAGTTGCAATAGTATGAGGGTCATTAATTTCCACAGAACCAAAAGCGTTTTTCTACCTCAGGATTTAGTATCTTTCATTCTTTTAAACCGTCATCATTTTCATTTGAAGATCGTTCAAAATGCTTTATAGCGTTGAGATTAATGGAATTAAATAAGAGACAGAAGCTATATAGGGAACGATTTTTTTGGTAATTTCTTGAAATGGTTTCAATAGCTTAATGCAGTATGATATGATGTCATTTCCAAATTAATAAGATTTTAACTTTGGAATACGAACTGTCGTACGAAGCAAGAAGTTCTTTAAGCAATACTTCTTTCCATCATATGAAATGTACTATTCCAGCGAGTTGGAATGTCTTTGATAACAATAAGATATGGAATATCAAGCCGTTTTTGAATTGCCTTCAACTCATTTACATTTTCATTTTCTTTTAAGATTCATCTTAAGTATTTTTATTATAAAATTCTTTATTAGATCTCGACAAAAACATCCGCGCAACATCCGCAGGGCAAAGCGCGGATGCGGATGCGGATCTTTAATAATGTGCGGATGCTCCGCGGATGCGGATGCTACCTGCATCACTAATATATATATATATATATATATATATATATTATCATATATATATATATATATATATATATATATATATATATATATATATATATATATATATATATATATATATATATATATATATATATATATATATATATATATATATATATATATATATAAATAAATATATATATATATAAATATATATATATATATATATATATATTCAAGTTTTTGAAATATAGATAACTTTAAAAAATTATAAAATTTCCGAATATTTATTATAATTAACCCCGAATAAAATAGAAATACTACAACAATTTCCCCCTGAAGATAATTTTTTTTGGTTCAGGTAGATTTCTAGATAGAGCATGTAAATTTACCCTTTGAAATATTTCAAGCAATCTTCCGGATGTGTTTGGTATTCATTACCTGCTATCAAAGTGTGCTATATCAGATAAAACGAAATATGCTCATATACTAAAATATTAATTTTTTTCTTGAATAAAATCATCCCCTAATCTATTCGAATAAATAAAAAAACATTAATTAAAATAAATTAATTAAAAATTAATAAAAATAAAAAAATAATGTGACCACCGTTCGCCAATAACAATACTAAAAGAAGTGTCAGACGTTCAGAAATACTTTGAAGAAACGAGATATTTGCCCAAGAATCGCTAAACGTGAATCTCCGTTGAATCAAGAAAGTATTTAAAGGGTATTTATAAATGCAAATTTCCGTTAAGGGAGTGTGTTCTAAAGGGATACCTGAGTAAAAGTAGCCTAAAACATTGCTAATAAATACATCTTTAACTCTTTTAATATTATCCTAACCTTATTCCGAAAAGAACCTCAAATTATGATTCTCTCTCTCTCTCTCTCTCTCTCTCTCTCTCTCTCTCTCTCTCTCTCTCTCTCTCTCTCTCTCTCTCTCTCTCTCTCTCTCTCTCTCTCTCTCTCTCTCCTCTTTCTTGCTTTCTCTTTATTTCTTTCATTCCTTACACGAAAGTTCACACGGAAAGCAAACCGTGTTTTATGGATTCCTCAAGCAGTTCTACATAAAATAATGATATCTTGATCAATATATTCTTACAAACTTCATATCTTATATCAAATATCACACAAGATTTCAGGAGTTAGGTTTAATTTAAATCAGGGTTGGTGATTTTTTTGATTTTTGGAGAAAAAAATCAATTTTGGATTTTGATTTTGAAGATTCATTGACCACGCGCAATATAATTCGTAAACAAACTTTTTTTTTAAGTTCGATATAGACCCTAGCTCTGGATTCAAAATATTAAAATAGGTCCTATGGTCTATGGCACAATGAAACAGCAACACTTAAGAGTGTTATTTGTTCTGGAATTATTTGTAATATTGATAAATGTTACATCAGAAATAAAGGAAACCTGTTTGAAACCATGTTCTTTTGTTGACAATAGTGTAGAAATTTGGAAGAGTAGCCTTTACTATATTATTATTCTCTTTTTATTTCTATTGAAGTTAAATCACTTAAATATACAAAAAAACTAAAAAATAAATAAAAAGGCAAAAAATCAAAAAAAGTAAAAAATCATGATTTTTTTTTATCAAAAATCAAGTGAAAGAATCAGCTGATTTATATCAATTGATTTTTTCCGCGCCATCCCTGGTTTAAATATATCATTTTTCTGAAACGAAATTTTTCATGTTCCAGAAATGGTAAATGAACCAAATATTTAATTATCTATGGGCCGGGAAAAATAACGATGTACCCATGAATATGTCAGAAAAAGTCTCAAATTTAATGTAAGGCGAGATCTGTCACAACAGAGATGCCTTGATAAATTTTTCCTGTGGACTATACCAGTGAACACCAGTAATTACCTCTGCATGCTGGAAAATTTTTATCATACTCAGCTAAAAGATATGCGTACTGAAAGCACAGTCCTTTTCCATCAAGATGGAGTCCCTCCACATTTAATTCGTGACCGTTGTTTAGTTAGATCGTCAATGATTTTTTAAATGATACATTTCAAAATTAGCGGAATTACTTTTTTGAAGGGCAAGATCCAATCTTGAAGGCCTGGTACGGGCCCCATTTCAACCAAAATGGACGCATAAAATTCGGAATTTTCAACGAATTTGACTATATAAACACCAAAATGTAGCTTTTTTGCACTCTAAAACGTTCATTTCGGTGTTTTCTGTGTCTGTAGTCTGTTCTTTCAATTTTTTTTTTCAATTTTCATGTTTTTGACATTCTTCAAAATAACTTCAGAATTTTTCAGAAATGACTTCAAACTTGAAATATGCATAAATAGGTCCATTATCTAAAAAAGTACAATACTTTTCGATTTTGAGTTTGTGCTCAGCGTTGTCCAATTCCAAACCCATTTTTTTTTGAAATGAAAATTGCGATAATTTTTTCTGTTCAGGTGAACTGGATGAAATTTTCAGGGCATATGTAATCGGGCAAGATGCATCTTTTTACTTAGATAATTTTGTGTATACTCAAAAGAAATTTTTAAAAATTTTCAATTTATTTTTTTGAAAATTTGTTCCCAAGAACAAATCAAAAACTAATGTATACAAAGAAATAATTTAAGTAAAATGTGCTCCCCCAACACATAAGCCCTGAAAATTTATCAGACTACTGGCTAAGCTTATCTATTTTCATTCAAATCAAAAAATGGTGAGAACAATTAGCTCAAGAAAATGCACTTCTCTGCTACATATGCATATTTCAAGTTTAGTCATTTCGAAAAGAATAAGGAAGATTATTTTGAAAGAATGTCCAAGCTGTGAGAATGAAATTAAAAGACAAACTTTAGCTGAATAATTTGGGACCTGCTTGTGTTAGCACCGTTAATGATTTTTAAATTCCGGTATATTTTAAAATTAGTGGAATGACTTTTTTGAAATTACAAGGTACTACTAAGGTACCAAAAAACAAAACCATGTAACATTTTCATGGGTTTTAAAATCACTAATGATTTACTTAAAATTGAAGGCGGAATAATCATCGGTTGCGATATGATGCTTATTATATGACAAAAGATTGAATCCAACATAGATATTTTAAGGGTAGCTGGTGATGCGTGTAGAAATTAGTTATTACAGCACATCAAAATAAATATAAAACCATTGCTCTATCTTTGTCAACCTACATGATAATTGTGACTTAGATAATAAATATTCTCTGTCATAGTAGTTGTGAAGATATTTTATTTACGCCCTGCATATAATAATTTATTGAAAACTAATATCAGAAAGAAGTGAAGCCAATTAAAATTTTTATTTACAATTTACACACACATTCACCACCACTCATAGTTTATAAACTAATTTAAAATAATGTTAACAAAGAAAATAACTCACAGTGTTCTCCAAAATTTCTCCAGATTTCCTATCGATGCATTTGTAAAATTTTCCACCAAACATTTGTACTCCCATTATGGAAAATATTAACCAGAAAACCAGACAGACCAACAGTACATTGAAAATGGACGGTATGGCGTACATCAGTGCATTAACAACAATCTGTTATAAATAATAATAATAATAATAATAATAATAATAATAATAATAATAATAATAATAATAATAATAATAATAATAATAATAATAATAATAATAATAATAATAATAATAATAATAATAATAATAATAATAATAATAATAATAATAATAATAATAATAATAATAATAATAATAATAATAATAATAATAATAATAATAATTAAAATGTTTTAAAAGCAGAAATTGGTAAAAGATTTTATATTTATAATAATAATAATAATAATAATAATAATAATAATAATAATAATAATAATAATATAATATAATAAGAATAATAATAATAATAATAATAATAATAATAATAATAATAATAATAATAATAATAATAATAATAATAATAATAGTAATAATGTATATATCAATACTAATAATAATAAAATTAATAAAAATAATAATAATAATAACTGTATCTCGTGACAATAATAATAATAATAATAATAATAATAATAATAATAATAATAATAATAATAATAATAATAATAATAATAATAATAATAATAATAATAATAATAATAATAATAATAATAATAATAATAATAATAATAATAAGTAATAATAATAATAATAATAATAATAATAATAATAATAATAATAATAAAAGAAAATAAGAAAAGAAAAGAAAGAAGAAAGAAAGAAAGAAGAAGAAGAAAGAAGAAGAAGAAGAAGAAGAAGAAGAAGAAGAAGAAAGAAAGAAGAAGAAGAAGAAGAAGAAGAAGAAGAAGAAGAAGAAAGAAGAAGAAGAAGAAGAAGAAGAAAGAAAAAAGAGAAGAAGAAAGAAAGAAGAAAGAAGAAAGAAGAAAGAAAGAAAGAAGAAAAAAAGAAAGAAAGAAAAGAAAGAAAGAAGAAGAAAGAAAGAAGAAAGAAAGAGAAGAAAGAAGAAGAAGAGAAAGAAAGAAAGAAATAGAAGAAAGAAGAAGAGAAGTATGAAATAGAAGAAAAGAAGAAAAATAGAAAAAGAAGAGAAAGAAAAGAAAAGAAAAAAAAAAAAAAAAAAAAAAAAAAAAAAAAAAAAAAAAAAAAAAAAAAAAAAAAAAAAAAAAAAAAAAAAAAAAAGAAGAAAAAAAAAAGAAAAAAAAAAGAACTACAGAATTACAGAACATGACTTGAATTGACTTTACAGTCCACTCAAGGCTAGTCTGAGGAAGATAAAGTTCACACCGGCTTAGTGCGATTATAATTAACCTCTGACGGTGAACTAAGCTGTTATTACAAAAATATTATTGTGGTGAGTCGATGATGTCACCGGCTTAGAATGTTAGAAATAACCCTCTAAGTGGTGGACATCAAAACTGTTATTACAAATTAAGACGATAGTGTGATCGATGAGGTCACCGGCTTAGAACGTTAGAAATAACCCTCTAAGTGGAGGACATCAAAACTGTTATTACAAATTAAGACGATAGTGTGATCGATGAGGTCACCAGCTTAGAACGTTAGAAATAACCCTCTAAATGGAGGACATCAAAACTGTTATTACAAAATATTATGATACTGTGATCGATGATGTCACCGGCTTAGAAAGTTAGAAATAACCCTCTAAGCAGTGAACATCAAAGCTGTTATTACAAATTAAAATGATAGTGTGATCAATGCGACCACCGACTTAGAGCGCTAGAACAGCGGTAAACATTTGCAGTAAATTTACCTCTAAGGGGTAAACATTAAAACTGTTCAATATAAGTTCGGCGCCCAAATTCTTTTAAGATGTACTTTAACATTTATCAAATGATCTCAATAGTTCGTTTGATTTCACCTTATCTAATTCTATCGTTTTAATAAAGTAAGATTTGGTATGAGTTCATAGACCAATTTCCTTAAAGTGTTTATCTAACTTCTTTTTGAATAAATCGATGTTACCGCTGTTCACTATTTCATAAGAGATTCCACTTCTCAATTACATCGTAATTGAAGAAATTCTTTGCTATATTGGTTTGAAATCGTTTATGAGAAAGTTTATGTCCATTACTAATTCATGTTACGTCATTAAAATCATATCTAAAGAACTGCCTGTAATCGATATTTTCAAATTTATTTAGTATTTTGAAGACTTCTATTAATTTTCCTCTCAATCTTCTTGTTTCTAAAGAATGTATATCTAATTCGCGTAGTCGTTGCTCGTATGATTTACCTCTCAATTCATAGGGATTAATTTAGTTTGCTCTCTTCTTTAGTGAATTTTTTCTATGTTCTTTTTGAGGTATGGACTTCAAAACTGTACTGAGTATTCCAGATGAGGTCTAACTAATGTTTTATAAGAGAGGAATTATTATATTTTAGATTTATATTCAGTTTTTGGAAATAAACTTTATTGGCTTTTTTAACAGCTTCAGCACATTGTTTCGCAAACTTTAAATCCTTATTAATTAATACTCCTAGATCCTTTTCCTCACTGACAACTTTGATAATTGTGTCATCTATTTTGTAATCGTATTCATTGTTCCTACTCCCAAAATGTATAACTTTACATTTATTAGTATTAAATTTGTTCATTTATACGTTTTTGACCAGTTACAATCTTGTTACCAAGTCACTTTAGAGTAATTGATAATCTTTCTCACATATTATGAGATTTCCAAGTTTCGTATCATCCGCAAATTTCGAAATATTGCCTAAAATATTATCATCTATGTCATTTACATATTTAATGAACAGTATTGGACCCAGGACAGATCCTTGGGGTACACCACTAGTAACATTCGTCCAATCTGAGCATTCACCATTGATAACGACTCGTTGTTGTCGATCCAAAAGCCAATTTTTAATCCAATTTAAAAGTCTTCCTCGAATACCATGAGCTCTAAGCTTTTCCAATAATCTTTGATGAGGGACGGTATCAAATGCCTTTTGAAAGTCTAAGTAAATGACATCGAAGGATTTATAATTATCTACATCGTTAATAACCACATTAAAAAATTCTAGCAAATTTGTTAAGCATGATCTATTTCTTCTAAAACCGTGTTGGGAATTCTTGAGCAATCCATGATCTTCAAGATGTGCAACTAACCTATTAGTTAGTATTGCTTCAAAAATTTTACCAACTATAGAAGTCAAGCTAATTGGTCTGTAGTTATTCGGAACCTTACGATCTCCTTTTTGAAAATGGGAGTTATATTAGCAATTTTGAAATCATGAGGAACTATTCCTTCTTTTAAAGACTTATTGAAGAGAGAAGAAGAAGAAGAAGAAGAAGAAAAGAAGAAGAAGAAGAAGAAGAAAAAGAAAGAAGAAGAAAAGAAGAAAAGAAAGAAAAAGAAGAAGAAGAAGAAAAAAAGAAGAAGAAAGAAGAAAAAAAGAAAAAGAAAAAGAAAAAGAAAGAAGAAGAAAAAAAGAAGAAGAAGAAGAGAAAAGAAGAAAGAAAGAAAGAAGAAGAAAGAAGAAGAGAGAAGAAGAAAGAAGAGAAGAAAGAAGAAGAAGAAAGAAAGAAAGAAAGAAGAAGAAGAAGAAGAAGAAGAAGAATAAGAAGAAGAAGAAGAAGAAGAAGAAGAATTAAAAAATTTTAAAAAAACAAAAATTGGAAAGATTTTATATATATATATATATATATATATATATATATATATATATATATATATATATATATATATATATATATATATATATATATATATATATATATATATATATATATATACATATATATATAAATATATATATATATATATATATATATATATATATATATATATATATATATATATATATATATATATGTATATATACCTATCATACTATATATATATATATATATAAAAGTATATATATATATAATATATAATATATAATAATAACAATATATATATATATAATTTGTAATAAAATAATATAACCTAATAAAATAGAATGTGAAAATATATATTTAAATTTATGTTATAAAGTAAATTGTATTTAAATATATATATATATATATATATATATCTATATATATATATATATATATATATATATATATATATATATATATATATATATATATATATATATATATATATATATATATTTATATTTATTTA
>JABUQX010117176.1:0-5000 GCA_015478945.1 Trachelipus rathkii | reverse complement strand
CAAAATAAACCAAACTTCGAAATATGGACTGTCGGTTATTCGGAGGCAACGACGTCTTACTTCGTACCAGTGATTGTAGCAAATAGTGCTAGTAAATTTTTTGCAGCAAACACATCTTTTGAGAATATATATATATATATATATATATATATATATATATATATATATATATATATATATATATATATATATATATATATATATATATACTATTTATATATACTATATATATATATATATATATATATATATATATATATATATATATATATATATATATAGTTGAATAATTGCTAAGAAATTTTCTTCCTAAACGATTTGACAAATGTAATAAATTATATCACACAAGAAAATTGAAATTTTGATTTTTGCACTTTTCTCACTTATGTAATAAATTATATCACACAAGAAAATCCTATCTTGGGTGATATGACAAGACCTATCTTTGTATTTCAACACAAAAAAAATTATATCAAAAACCACAATTCTATCAATCAAAGACTCAATGATAATTTCACAGGCAAAACTTCTTACGTATATGATTTCCAAATAATATATTTTTCTTGAAATAAACTAACCCTATAAACGAATAATGCTAACTAAATTTTTTTTAAAAAAATTAAGCTTCGTAATTCTTTAGTATTGAAAAATTATTTCTAAATTACAAAATAAAAAAAATTCTTTCGTAAATGATTCAAAATATACAACACCGTTTGAAACAAATATCCTCTTATGCAATAACAATTTTTTTTACTATTACGCAAAATTCTCAAAAAGATCACTTTTCATCCAAAATAATTCACGGACAACATACCCTTTAAAATATGTTTATTTCTAAAATTTTACACAAATTTTTAATTAATAATGAAAAAGTATAAGTAAAATTTTTATATTATATCTTATAAATATATTTTTTAAAAAATTATATATATATATATATATATATATATATATATATATATATATATATATATATATATATATATATATATATATATATATATATATATATATATATATATATATATATATATATATATATATATATATATATATATATATATATATAAAAAAAAAGAAAGTCTTACGCAAATTAATGTGCTTTCAATAAAACATAACAATTAAAATTTGTAAATTCAAAAACACAAACCATAGGCTTTCGCCTGAGGACAATCACAGGCCTCTGATTGTCTACCTGCTGTGTCATTGTCTAGGCAGAAAGCATGGTTATTTTGTGTTTTTGAATTTTACTATACGGGCCTGTGCAGAGTATTAATTTATATTGCTAGTGACTTTCTATAAATAATTATAAATATTCTGTTTACTTTAGCATATATATATATATATATATATATATATATATATATATATAACAACATATATATATATATATATATAGCATACTATAACTATATATATATATATATATATATATATATATATGCTGTAGCAACTTAAACACTATATATATATATATATATATATATATATATTTCTATTTGTGTTATATATCTATATATATATATATATATATATATATATATATATAAATTAGACTGGTTACAGCTGTAGGTGTTTTTTTTTTTTTTAATTATTTAAATAAAGGGATCTCTGGCCCTTTAGTGGGTGAAAGTTGTATTTGAAGTCTTAGCTCAATCGGACAATGCTAACCCGTGCCTCATTGACGTTAAAATCTTGAAAAATTGTGATTTTTTGGAAAAATTCATGGTTTTTTCTTTATAAATTGAAAATGGTTTATCCTAGAAACTTGATTCAGGTCTCATTTTGTTCACTGTTTTATTACCTTCAAATTGTATCATAAACACTTTTTAGCTACAACCTACAACCTTTCTCGGGACAATGCAGAGAAAATTATTTTTGTTATTTTTTTCCTTTCTTTATTATAATATTAATGTCATGGTTCATTTTTGTTACCAAGTTTACTATTTATTAATAATTTTTTTTCAGAATGCAAATAACTCTGAAATAGGACTCTCCCTATCAATTGACTTTTTGAAGTTTGGTTTCCATTCAGTAGAGTTATTAAACCTATTTATTTAATATTTACTTTGTGCTTTGTGAGTTAGTTGAGTTAATTTTTTTGGTGATGGCTTCCTCTTCATCTAATACAAAATCTAAAGAGAAAATGAATTTAAGGCAGAAAGACAAAATTTATTTAATTGGCTACATGACTCATCAAATTCTTGGTAGTAAGTTACCATCAAATAGTCAAGTTTTACGTAGTTTATTTTACAATATACGCCAAGTAAAGTTAAATACAAAAGAAGCTGCAAGACTAACAATACGGGAAGTTTTAATTTTTTGGGAGAAAGCAAGGATACAAACAAAACACTTAAAAGATTGTATTGCGAAACTTGAGAAACTTTATGATGAGTGGAGAAAACTACAAAAAAATTCTACTAGAACTGCTAATGCAGCTCAAATTCAGAAGGAAGAAGCGTTTAAGGCCACCCTTGATGACCTGTTTGACATTGCCCATCAGGATGCACTTCAAAAAGCCAAAGAAGAAGACAAGGCGTTTTTGCTTCAACAAAGAGAAAAAGGACGCCCAGGTTGCATGGGAGGCGTTGATGTTAAATTCTCAAAAGTAGAAGAGCGACGAGAAAAAAGACATGCATCTGAGATGGCAAGAGAAAATCTAGAAAAAATGTGGGTTAGTTATTTTATTTTTTAATTTATTTATTTAATGCTCTTACATATATTTTTATTTATTTTATTAATATTTTCACTCTTTTTTTTACTTTATTTTTACTGTTGCATTAGTAATATTAGCATCTTCAGTACAAAAACATATATTTACATTATGAAATATAATCTTTTTCTGAATGGTTTACTACTTCCTGCTATTTACTATTTATTTATGAAGCATGAGAGTAAACGTTATAAATATTTTACGCCTAGAAATAACAATGAGAAATAATATATGTCTTCATGAATCCCCTTTCATTAACCTCTTTACTGTGGTACATAGCTAAATGATTGGTGTATGTTTTATTTTTAGAATTAGAAGAGGTTGAATCCTTGGACTCCAGCACATCAGATGTAGAAGACTTTGAGGATAATATTCAATGCACAGAGGTAGTAGACATAAGGACACAGGAAGAGGAGCCAGTTAGAAAGAAAAGAAAATACAGCCGAGGAACTAAAGAAATTATTAATAAAAAATTATCATTATTATTAGATAGGTGTGCTATATCTGATAGAGATGCAGTTTGAATAATATCAACTACAGCAGAATCTTTAGGACATGACCCACAGCAATTTATCGTAAGTAGAAGTGTAATTCGAATACGCAGGAAGAAATTACGAAAAGAAAGAACTAAATTTATTCAAAATAGATTTATTAATTCAAATTTAGAAGGAGCTGTTGTCCACTGGGATGGAAAATTACTACCAGATATTGTAGGTAAAGAAAATGTTGAAAGAATAGCAATTTTAATCAGATGTGGAGATGAAGAACAGTTAATAGGAGTTCCACAACTAGACAATAGTGCAGGAAGTAATGTGGCAAAAGCTGTATTTGCAGCTGTTGAACAGTGGGGAGCAATTGACAAAATTCAAGCAATATGTTTTGATACTACTGTTGCAAATACTGGCCGCATTAAGGGAGGATCCAATATTTGAGATTTTGGGACCTATTGTACCTACCATGTCGCGCAAACCGCAGCTTTTTCTGACCTCAAGAACGTCATTTTCGGGTGTTTTTCTGTGTCTGTAGTCATTGTTTCGGCGTTTTCATTTTTTCCAAACCTAATTTTTTGACATTTTTTCGTATCAACTTCTACAATTTTTTTCGAAATGACTTCAAACTTGAAATATACATAGATGGGTCTATTATGCACAAAATGCACATAGAAGTTTTTCGATTTTTGGAGAATTGTGCTCAGCAATTTAAAAAAAAAAGTAGGTTTTGAAAATGGTACCTGAAGATTCTATAATGAAATTTTCAAAATCTAAAAACTTCTATGTGCATTTTGTGCGTAATAGACCCATCTATGTATATTTCAAGTTTGAAGTCATTTCGGAAAAAATTGTAGAAGTTGATACGAAAAAATGTCAAAAAATTAGGTCTGGAAATAATGAAAACGCCGAAACAATGACTACAGACACAGAAAAACACCCGAAAATGACGTTCTAGAAGTTAGAAAAAGCTGTGGTTTGCTTTTAACCCCATCAAAATTGTCTGAAAGTTAAGAATTTCATGTCCATTTTTAGGTGGGGACTAAAATGGGGTCCTAAAATCTCAAATATTTGATCCTCCCATTAAGGGTGCTTGTGTTTTATTGGAGCAGTTAATGTGGAAAAAACTGTTGTATCTACGATGTCGCCACCACATTTTGGAAATAATGTTGAGATCAGTTTTCAATGTAAAATGGGAGGAACAACTGGTCCTCAACCAGATATTTTTAAAAAATTTCAAAGTGAATGGTCTAACATAAACCAATCTAAATACAAATCTGGAATTAAAGATTAAAATATAAGAAATAAAATAACTAATGCTGATCAAATTTCTAAATACCTTTTAGAGCAATTAAAAATTCAACATCCTAGGGATGATTATAAAGAATTGATTAAACTTTGCTTGATATTTTTGGGACGTCTTCCATCAAAGGACATTTATTTTTCAATTCCGGGAGCTATCCACCACGCTAGGTGGATGGTAAAAGGAACTTGTTCTCTTAAAATATATCTTTTTAAAGATCAATTTAAACTATCAAATTCAGAAAAAAAGGTCTTGAAGACATTTGCTTATTTATTATAAATATCTATGTGAAAGCTTGGTTTGACGCCCCCAAACCATGTTTAGCTCCCAACCAAGACCTACAATTATTGAAATCGTTAGTGAAGTATAAGGAAATCGATAAGGAGATAGCACATACAGCACTTTTAAAAATGATAAATAATTTATGGTACCTTAATTCTGAACAGGTTGTTTTTTCTTTGTTTGACGACTCCATGAATAATAGTGTAAAAAGAAG
>JABUQX010117175.1:0-17731 GCA_015478945.1 Trachelipus rathkii | reverse complement strand
GGTCCCACCGAAGGAACCCCAATTATTAAAAACCAAAATAAAAAAAAGAGCATGGAAAAATCAAATGAAAAAAAAAAAATGCAAAAAAAAAAAAAAAATAATGAAAAAAGAAGAGAAAAGAACAAAAGCCAGCTGGGGGGGTTCGGGGCGTCAGGTGGTTTTGGACCTTTTCATATAAAGTTACCAATCTTTTCCAAAAATAGGGACGAAAATACAATTTATAAAGACCCCCCAAAATTAGAAAAGGGGAAGATAAAAGAAATAAAAAGAAAGCAAGAAGAAATTGGAAAAAAAAGAAAGGGGGAGACAAAGACAGAGACATGGTAAAATGAGGTTTACCGCAAACCCCTCAATATTTTCCACAGATACGTAAAAAGCAACCTATGTAAGGGCACCCAGCAAATAAGCATCAGCTTCTGCTGAACTAAATAGGGTAAATAAGACAAAAAAAGGATATTGTAGAGCATAATTTATTTAAAAAAATAAAAACAAAAAAAAGAAAATTAAAAAAAAGAACAGCAGCAAAATGGTCAGGTATTCAAAAAATCCTAAAAAGCGCCAAATTTTTAAATCCTTTATTAAATCAATAAAAAATTAATTAATATAATGTTATATTGATAATCAAATAACTTCCAATTAATATATTCTATCAAATAGAAAAATTTAAAATGTTTAAAACTTTAGTTAGATATAGATCCTAAGGCTATTAGTTTATTTTGAAGATTACATTTATCCTGAATTATCTACATGAATCTTTAGTGTTACATTATTAATACCTCGATTATTTTCTCTAATTAAAAAATTCAAATTATACTAGTGCAACCTCAAGAAAAATATAACGGCACATAATGCAAATAAAAATAAGCAATAAACAAACACTGACAATGAAATAAATGAAGAGAAAACATTACGAAACCAGGTGTATCAAATAAGTCCGATATAGAATAAACACTACGTATAAGTTACTAGAAATTGAAGAAAAAAATAACCGAGAATCAGGGCAAACTGGCGGCACCAACCTTATCAACGAAGGATTCATTCAGCCTCACTTATTTTTTAGAAATGTTTATGTTGTTTCACTATCTTTAATAGGTCCGTCCTAGGTACAAATTCTCGCTTAGGTGTAAAGGCCACAAAATTAGCACTGATATCTCCGCAACGAACTTGCCCAAACAAAGCTCTGCATAAATATTGGGCGCCGGAACTTATTAACACAATAATTTTTTTTATTTACTTATATTTGTATTTTTATTTTTAAAAACGGATATAATTTTTTACTTTTAAAATATTTTAGCGTAAAGTTCGGAATAAATTTTTGCTTAAAATCATTGATAAGCGAAAAGAGGGAACAACTTTTTAAAAACTGTTTAGAACCTTTCGATTCGAGTATGGACCCTTTGCATCGTGGAGAACCAGTAAGCATATTAGTGGAGAAACCCGTTATTTGCATTCAGTTGCAAGGGAAGCCCTCTGGTTTACTTAGAACCCATTGCGTTCTAAGTTGACGAACCCATTAGAACTTGTTTTCTAGAGTCCCCATTTCGTATTATTTCATACTAAGTATATAATTATAATAGAGTTATATTATATATAATAGAATAGTATATATATTTAGATATATATATATATATATATTATAGTAATATATTAGTATACTATATATATATATATTATATTATATAGTTTAATATAAGCAGTTGTATATATATATATAAATATATATTATACTCATATATATATATAGTTAATAGTGATACTATTATATATATATATACTATATATATTACTGTATATTATATATATATTATATATATTATAATACTTATCTATCTATATATATATATTTATATATATAATATATATCATATATATATAATTAATATTACTATAGTATATATATTTACTATTATAGATGTCATAGCATAATATTATATATAGCCTACCGAGCTGGTATAGACGATTAGCATTAGCATCGACTCTTGCAGGCGAGGTCTCGAGCCTTCATGCGATTATATACTATAAGTCTTTGCGACACGAAATAGACCTTACTTTCAATGCGGTTGGACAGAGGTTGGTCAAATCTATTTTCAGTAAGCGGCAGGCATGCACCATTGATTTTAGAGTGAGCACCTTAAATTACGCAATAGGACTGCTGTAAAGATACACTTAACACAAGTCTGCGAGCTACAAAAACTAGTATCACTAAGGACATTTCTTTTCCCTTCAGACCATAGAGAGTGATTTGTTGAAACTTGTCACCTAACAATTTATAATACATCTCTCCCTAGTTGTTCGCCGGACGCACAACTGTAGAGTATATTATTTAGCTATGGATATGGCTCGCACTATTTTTGGAGTGGCAAAAGAGTGTCAGCCACTTCAACTGCTTTTAATTCTTTGATCACCTAATCTTTTTAAAAGCGTATATGGATCTCTTGTCCCTGCTTGGAAGAGACATTGTCACGGAGTATATAAGTGTATTAAAAAATCGTGGCTATATCCCCCTTTCTTCTTGTGAGTATTTTTTTTGTAAATATTCATTCAATTTTTCAATTTTATGATTATATTAAAATAAATTTTTAATGTTAAGGATATATACTATTTAAGTATTTTTAATTTTTTAAAACTTTGTGAAGTCGCACTATTATTAGTAGTGAGACGTTGCGACTGTGCGGTGACTATGCGATAGCGGCAGCGTTTGATGGTCTGAATAAGTGCGGAAGAAGCGCTACGCGTTAACTACCTTCTCGCATAATAAAAGTGCTCGATGTGCCGCCATGCGGAACTAACCTTAAATGGAGCGTGGGTGTTCCCACCTTTACTGATATATATCATTATGATCATATAATTATAGTACTACTCTTATGTATATTATATTTTACTATATATATATATATTATCATTATTATATAACACTACACTTAATTCCTATAATATAATATATAATAGATTATTATATATTAGTATAATATATATATCATATATATTAATAGTTAAATATATATATTAGGTGATATATATTATTATATACTGTTATATATATTTATATACTAATATATATATATATACTTAATTTACTGTGATTATTAAATACTCATCTTTAATCATTCATAGGTTAATTAGTATATATATACTATAACTATATATATTATGATAAAATATATAATAACATGATATTATTATATATTATATATTATGTAATATTATATATATAGGCATTAAATATATTACTTATATTAATATATATATAAATAATAACTATATATAATATTAACTATATATAATATATACATAATATATATATATAGGCTATAATAAATATAGTGTATTATATGTAAGTTTATATTCTTTCCCATAATGAGTTTATATATACATTTTTATAGGATTTTAATGTTTTTTAATTTTGTAAGCTGCATTATAAATAAGAATAATAATACATATATAAATTATATTATATATATATTATGCTATTTTATATATCTATCTATGGAAATAGCAAATTAAATATGGTTATATTGAATATATTACTCTCTCAGAATATGCTATACTATTAATTATCCCGGCGATATATATCAGGGGTGTGTTTTATATTCACTCGAATGTGTTTATTACTATCTCTATTTAATATATGATCAACTAGTTTATATTGATATCATGACTATGAGTCACTGTCACTATTGTACTATTATTTGTCCGTACGGAAACCAGTGCTATTGTTATCAATTTCTATTAATAGACTTAAGGGATGTTATAAGAATAATGGAAAATTTCTTCAATTCACATTTATTAATGTTTTATAATAATATATTATATAAGTTATACTATAAATATATTAAATTTTTATGGATTATTATATTTTTTGAGGTTATATTATATTATAAAAACCTTCCATATAATAAATATTAATAAATAAGGAAATATAGTATAATATGTATCTAAGTTGTAAATATCAATTAGACTAAACTTCAATATGATTAGTGATAGCTAAATCTCCGATGGAAAAACTTTAATACAATAAAGTAATTTCGATAGACGGTGACGTCACTATACCTCATGGCCGGTGCAATGCTCTCAAATTTCCCTTGCAATTTTGATAATATAATGCGTACTTCTTACTATCGCTCGTCTTATTTATGCGTCCTCTTCAACTTCAATACATAGCGTCATAGGAACTCATTTATAACATGTGCCCGATTCCTTGTTCTTTTCCTATCTTATTTTCACTACTTTCCTTTTAGAGTTATTTATTATTATTTCAATTATAATATCACACTCTACATTGAGGAGGATAGGATCTCTTTAACTCTCTCTCTCTCGGTTATAGATATACCCTCGATACCCTCGCATTAGTTATTGATCGTGCCTGCCCTTGCAAAGCACGTGCTATGGTTACTATGCGGTCATTCAGTTATGTAGAGATATGACTTTGTGAGACGCCCTATTCTCATCGTACTGTTTCTCTGTTTTTCCACCTTTTGGTGTGCTGAAGTTATAGTTATTGTTAAATTCATTCCTAAATTTTAGGGGTAATTTTTTTATTTGTTTATTTAGTTTTGCTGTGAATTTACTTTATGTGTGGTATAATATATTGATATTCATGCAGGCCATTAGATAAATATTTGGGAATTATTAAATTTAGTATTTTATTATTATTTAATTATAATTATTTTAATATTATATTTGTGTATATTTTTTTAATATCATTTATATTATAATATATATTAAGTGTGTTATGTGGAAACTATCTCATCATATAATACTGCTATGCATTTTAATAATTGGTGTGTATTTATTATTTTCTATTGGTTTTTTATATTAGATTTTATTTTTACTTATTTATTAACATAATTATTATTATTATTTTATTATATTATATTAATAATTGTATACTTACATGAATCTATTAGTATATATAATCAGCATTATTCGTTTTATATATTCTTGTTATTTGCAATTTTATTCTGTATATGTTTCTACTCAGTTATTTTAGAATGTCTTTCTATTGTTCTTTTATTTTATGTTTTTATATATTTTTATTACTATTTTTTACTATATAAATATACAAATTTGTTATTTTTTTTTTTTTAGATATGTTCAATGCTATTACTATTATTATTATTTTATAATGATTTATTATTTATTATTTATTATTATGGTGATATTATTATGTATATTATTAATTAGTTATTCTTAATTTATTATTAACTTCTTCATGATTTTATTATATATATTTTATAAATTTAATTATTATTTAATTTATTATTATTATTAATTATTATATATTATTATTATTACTAGTATAAGCATTATTGTTATTATTATTTTTAGCATTATTCAAACATATTCTAAGAATTATTGTTATTAAATTATTGAAATAATTTCCTAAAAAGAAATAAGTTAATACGCATTTTTCTGTCTGAATTTAATTATTAAAATAATTATTATTATTATTAATTATATTATATATTATTAATTTTATTATTTTATTATGTAATGATGATTATTATTATATATATATTAAATTTATTAATATATTTTATATATATTTATTTATTATAATATACTTAATTATTTTAATTATTTTTATATATTAGATTTATAATTAATTATTTAATTATTATAATATTATATTTATATATTTAATTATTGAATTATATTATATATTAATATATATTAATTATTAATTTATTATAATTATTAATAATAATTTACATATAATATATTATTATGTATTTAAATATATATTAATATAATATTAATTATACCATAGTCACACTTTATAATTTATTATTATTAATATTGTATTATTATTAGTTATATTATATATTAAAGTTGTTATTATTAATTTATAGATTATATATTAATGATTTTAATAATTAAATATATATATATTCTCTAATTATATTTATATTACTGAAGTCATAATAATAATAATTTCTATTTAATAATTTATTTATACCATAAGGATTAAATATATTGAAATGTATTATATAAATAGTGTGGGTGATGTATATAAATATATCTTTTTCCCGCTGAGTCTGAATTTGGGTTTTATGTTCTCAAAATTTGAATAGTGAAAGAAAAAAATTTATTACTCCTCTTTTGCTCTTCATATATACTCAGATGGATATTCCTCTCTCTCAGTATTTATAATTTTGCACAGTCATTTTAATATAGTAAATATTAGTATTTGTCGATGGATTATAATCCAGTGTATACCATAATATATATTATTTTATTATATTATTATTAATAAAAATTTTATATTTAATTAGTGTGTATATATGATTATAATATACTATAGATATATGTGATTTTGTATTAATATTATATTCAATATTTAAATTTTTATATAATATTCTTTTGTATGTATTATTTTATTATTATTAATTTAATGATTGTATATTTATCTATTATTATTATATTATAATATATAATATAATAAATTTAATAATTGTATAGTAGGTATGAAAGCATATTACTAATATATCTTAATTACTATTATTTAATATTATATAATATTTTTAATTTAATATAATATATAGTGTAATAATATAATTATTAATTATATATATTATTCACTTTTAATTACATTAATATTATTTAAATTATAAATAGAGAAATATAAATAATTATATTAAGGATTATATTTATAATAATGATAGTATTGATATAAATAATTTTTATATTCATCTACATATCTAATTATATAATTTTATAATATATAATATTAATATTAATCTACATTTAATTAGATGATATATATGATATTTATTTATTTATTATTAACTCTCATGAATTATATTGTATGATTTAAGCAGGTATATTATATTAATTGAATTATTTAATCATTTGTATTTTTATATTTGATATAATTATATTTAGATAGTGTCATTATATTTATTATTATTTAGCTTTACTTGTATTTATTTATATCTACCTCTAATTTGTGTATCAATTATATGACGATGTTAGGATTATGGGTACATGTGATATTCGCTGTATATAAAGTGTCGGTTTTTTAGTATTTTTTTATTATAATTATAGTATATAATTAATATCATTTCTCATTATATAGTTTTGCTTCTACATTTCTGCTATTTAGTGCTTATTTACGTTCGTAGAGTATTCGATTTTTTTATTATTAATTAAATTAGTATTTATATATATATATATTTGACTTCTATTATATTCATTCTTGCTTCTTTATCCTCTGGTATTTGATTATAATAAAGTGTGCAACTGTTGATACCTTATCTATATATATAATAATAATATTCATGTCGAAGTGTGAATTAAAACCTCTCCATCTTAACAAAGTTATATATGTCTTTGCATATAAGTGTGTAAAGTTCAGTGTTTTTTTATCAACTATAAATTAATATTAAGTGTTATTTTATATGTGTGTAATAATTGCTCTATTTCTCCTCTTTAAGTATATAGAGTTTTTTAACTCTTCTTAATTGTTTATGTGTTATGTACAATTTCATATAAGTTAATAGGTATATCTTTTTGAGATATATTTGTTTGAATATATTACGCTGTATTAAGGGTGGGGCATAAGTTCTCTCGTATTCGAGTTTCTTCACTTGATTTAGCCTTACCTTTATCTAGAATATATGTATCTTTGAAACTATAACAATTGTATTGTGTGTCTATAATAGTCGTGTGTTCGATAGAAAGTAAATCTTTACTATATATGTGAGTAGATTCTCTCGTGCAATTAAAACGATTTCTTGTGTCTTTGCTTACATTACAAATACACTCTCAAAATAATGAATTTGGGTTATTATTATGTGATGTGATTGTGCGAATATAATGCGTGTATACGAATAGAGTGTGAGTATAATTTAAATATAACATTATTATATCCTCAACTAGTAGTGAGAATAAGCTCATTGATTATACTTGGCGACTCTCCTTGCCTCAGACGATTATATAGTGTATATTATTTGTGTATTAATTTGACTCTCGTCGATTCCACAAGGACATCAATAAAATAGAGATAAGATATCAAGGGAGATGTCCGAATAATGAGGCATATATAATAGTAATATAATAATCTTATCTCATATATATAAGTTCATATGATTTTATAATTATTATATAATTGAGTATTTGATATGATATATATAATACTCAGTCTTAATAAATGTAATTATTATTATGTAATTTATAGTTGCCTAATTAAATAATGGTTCATATTAATATCTCTAGCTTGACTTATTATATTGTGGCCATGTAGTAATACTAGTGATATACATGATGTGTTTATATCTAAATATGTTTTATAACTAATCCTTAATCAATTCAATCTCTCCTCATCACACTCGCATTATATAGAACTCTCTAAAGGAAGGCACGTCCCTCCTCTCTTTAATCACCCAGCTCAGCACACATGTAAATCGATAAACAATTTCGTCGGAACTATGACCGTAGAAACTACACTACGAGAAAAACGCAGCTACTCTCCGATTTTAACTCAAAATTTGATTCTGTGAGCATACGCTCTAAGAATTCAAATAAACATAAGCATAAGTTTATACTCAAAAAACTAATATGCGTAATTGATATATAATTATATAATTCTTTAATAAAATATTTATTTTATAATCTATTTACTAATACTTAATGGAACGCATACTAAACTAAAGAAGTTTAAAAATAGATTAATTATAAAAAAAAAATAATAATAAAAAATAAAAAAATAAACTAATTATAAAAATAATACATAAAATTGATATATATAGCATATATTAATTTATAAATATATTTAAGTAACTTTATTAAAATAATAGTGTAAGGTAAATTTGATTTGCTCCCTGTGTCTGAAACAAGGGAGTGGGAAAGTAAGTAATTTATTGAAGCATTTGTTGATCATCATCTCATACATTTTACTTTTTCATACTGCAACAAACCCCCCTATCCTATTTTACATACCTTTGAGTACATTCGGATACTTGGTCCTCTCGACAACTAGATATATAGGTAACATATAATATTAATAGTATATACTAATATATATATCATGATATAAATTATAATTATATGATATATATATATATAAACTATACTATACAATTATATATATCCCATGTGTGAAATATTCTCTGTACATAAAAATTTCTTATTACTATAATTTGATAAGTATATAAATGAAAAAATAGTAAAAGGTGAAAACAGTGATTATAATTTTAATTCTTATAAACAGCTATCCTCACTTATAAGGTTGAATAACGTTTTTGGTTCTATTAACAATTTCGCATATTGTTTTAATTAATTATTAATATTATTATTATTCTTCTTTATTATTTATATAATTTAATATTATATATTATTGAACATCTTCCAGTTTTTCATTTATTATTATTTTTAATTTATTATATAATTATAATATCTGTTGTAAGATACTTTAATTTTCTTATTATTATTATATATTTATTAATACTATTATTATTATTATATTATTATTTTAAATTATTAATTATTAATTATTATTATTATTATGTATTATTATTATTATTATATATATTTAATTTTTATTATATTTTATTTTTAATTTATAATTTAATTAATTTTAAATATTAATTATTTATTCTAGAATTATTTATTATATATATAAATATTATTTGTAGTACAAAGACTCGATCATTTCGTAGTGACAAATGACTCCGACCGCGAACATTACATAAGCGCGTAACAGAATAAGGTTGTGTGCTACAGACAGATATAAAATTAAATTGGTATGAAACTCGTAATGTGTCTACACTAGCCATTAAAGATTTTCCTATATCTTAAGTGAAGTGACGCTACTAACAATATCACTACAACTATCACTCATAGCAATAACTCCCGCTTTACGTCATTGGTCGCCATCTCATACGTATACTCGACAGTGATAATAAATAGTCGGAGGCGTAGGTTATCCCCCCATCAGCAGTCGGCTATTAGCATAATATGGTAGCGCTTCACTTTTGTTTATATATATTGAATAATATTATATATTATGTTATTATCTATAACCATATCATCATATTTTTCTACATTTAGAGTTTTTAATATTTATATAATAATTATAATTTTGTATATAAACACTATAATAATTACATAATCAATAGTTATTAAAATTTACTATTATATTTTAGATAAAATTTTTTATAATAATATACTTCATATATATAATTTTTAATAATTTTATAAATTCTGATATATATATATATATATATATATATTATATTATATAATATAATATATATAATATTATTAATATAATTATAATATAGTATATATTATTAATTATTATTATATATAATAATATATATATATTATAGTTTATATAATTATATATAATATATATATGTATTATAATATTATTATAATATATATATTAGTTATTATAGTATATTAATATATATATATATATTATTTTATTAATATATTAATATTATATATTAATAATTAATTATATATATATTATATATATATATATTAATATTATATATTTAATATATATATAATTATATATTTATAATATATATATATATATTATATATATATATTACTATAATATAATTTAATGTTTAAAAGTTATATAATTATATTTTAATTTAAATGATGATAATAAGTATATTATTACTATTATAGCTCGTGCTTTATGGCGTAGAGATAGAAAGGTGCGTGTGTCGCAAAGAACTGCTGCAGTCAACTATCGAATAGGCACTATTTGTTTCCTCGTGAATGCATAATTGAATTTGTCATATTTTTCTTTTATGTGAAACCTTACTATCACAAAGGATGGCCTCCAACTCCTATACCACACCTCGACAAGTTACATCAGCAAAAGTGGGGACGTCTCTTCAATTCGATGTGTAGACTATTTAGAGGATATACTCGTGCTCGTTTATATTGTTAACCTTACTAATTACTCCGGTTGGTCTCTCTCTCGCTCGAGGATCACTTGCGTGATCAATTATACGCATACTCTCGTCTGACGCGCTTGGTATACCTCGCGAGCAACTCAAGCTCATATAACAGTTCCCATGTTGAACATAAACAGATATACATACGTCACAATAACCAATTATGCTTCTTAGTACATAAGAAGAATAAGTTTCTTGTTTTCTATGTGTGAATTTTTATCACTGTGAAGGTTTCTGTCATTATTTTCTATTGCGCATTATCTCTGCAGACTGCTTTGGAATGAGAGTTGATTAGTGATCAGTTGTTTAAATACATATGTATCGATAATTTAATATGCAGGAGAAAAGTACAATCGTGAGTGTTCACTTTAGTGAGATAGTTGTTAATTCTCTGTTAAATATTTTATTACTTTGAATATATTTTACTCTTTTATATTATTAGATATAATATTAATATAATCATTTGTGATATAATGGTAGCGAAATCAATTTCGACTAGTTTTTTATAAAGCATGTATAATGCTATTAATTATATTCTAATGTGATATATTGCACTACTAATACCCAGCCTATGCCTTAAGTAGTAAGAGTTTACTCTAATATAGTGAGTGATATAAATATATATATGACTCTAGAAATAAATTTTGCTAAATTATGGTGTTCTATTTTTGATATCAGAATTTCAATTCGTATTTTTGTGATGGATTATATTATACACAACACCCCGCCAATGACCCTAAAAGAGAAATTTCGATTCTAGACGTTGCAAGGTAATAAGTTTTTATATGTTTAAGATATATTTAATTTGCATATATTTATTATATTTATCTATTAATAAATATAAAAGAAAGTAAAGAATTATTTTAATATATTATTGTTAATATTTCTATCATTATTATTTTAATTCACCTTATTATATATTAATATATGGAATAAATTTTAACTCTGGAATTCTTATCTTCTAAATATATTAAGTAGTAATATTTCTTTCAAAGAAAACGAGTTATTCGGCCTCAGCTCTTTTTTATTGAGTATATTGTAAACTGTCTATAAGAGACATCTTTGAAATAAATTTTCAGAGTTATGAAAATATTTTGGTGTGATTTTATATATATATAAAGCATTGTTTATTATCAATATATCAGATTGATGAAGAAATGTATTTTTGATATAATAATAATATTATATAATATATAATTAATTTACATATATATTATATCTTATATAAGTAATATATATATATTAAATAATATAATATACCTATATTTATATATATACTATATATATTATAATAACTATAGTAATTATTGATATATTAATATGGGTATTGACACCAATGTTAATATATTATAAATTATATTTATATAATGCTATATTATGATATATATATATTAATAAGTATAGTTATTATATATTTAATAGGTATAATTAATAATATGATATATATATATGATATCCTCATTTCGTATATATAATATATATATTATATATATATATAATTATATATATATATTAATATATATAGTGATATATATATATATATATACATATACTATATATATATTATATAGTATATTAATATATTAATTCTCGGGTATATAGATATATATATACAATAGAGGTACGTTATAATGATGTTCTTTGCATTGCTAGTTCACTCAGCCTGTTGGTTTTAATATTTGTAAGTCATTGTAATCGTCTGCCACTGCTAGTATATCTCTCTCTCAGTGTGCGCTTTAGCCACGCGTAGCTTATGTACGTGATGATAGATTAATAACTCACCAGTTATGATTTAGCAAGTCGAAATGAGCATAATTAAAGGAGCATGAGTAGCGTATTAAAAATAAATTTAGTACATCTTCTGTATAAAAAAAAATAAATGAATAGTACTTTATACTCATTTATTGCATATTTTGAGTGTTTTGAACCTTTTTAGAGTGTAGAGAAATATATTTTTGTATATAAGTTTTATAATTATTAACTAATATCTATCTGTAAGTGACGATTAGATATGCAAAAGTAAAGGTAAAAATTTGATTTTAATAAATGAAATATATCGCTTTCTTAAGCTATTGCTTATAATTTTCAATTATTATAAAATTATAATTTGTAGTTGAATATATTTTATATAGGGGGGAATAAGATGTTATGCTCTGTATATACATGATACTAATAGTGCGATATCTCACGAGTAAGTGTCTTGGATGCACTTTTTTTAGATATTTTTATTTATTGTGAGTGATTGTACTAATTTGTATATGAAGTATTTTTGTTATATTGTTATTTCTCGAGATATATATATCACTGATAATTATTTCATCGCGGAAGAAAATTTGATCTTTATATATATATATCCTAAATAAATAAACTGGGACAAGTCTCTATTTTATATATTATAAATATTTTTAGATTGTTTTTGATGGAAAAAACAACGAGTAATTTCTCAATTTTTTTAGTCAGTTATTCTAATATTAAGTTCAAATAGCTTTCATGATATAGATTTTTAAATCATCTATATAAATCTTTTACTGATAAGGTTCACTAAATAAAATAACCATTTATTTCTCTACATTTCTTCAACTCATATCTAACGTGCTGAAGCTACCACTTAAACCTACTAACTCATCCGACTCGCTTTCAATTCTGTTTGTGCTTTTTGGGGTATATATAATTATATAATATAATAGAATACATGTTATTATACATATAATTAAATTAACGTGATGTATTCAACAGATGATGGTAGAAAACTACTCTTAGCAGGTTGAGATATACGTCTACAACCCCTCTCAACGCCCAGAGAGTAGATAGATGTCTATATTGTGAAGGAATAAGTGAGTACACATATACTCAGTCAGGGTAAAGTCCTCTCACGGCGGCATTTGTGTTTAGATTTATAAATCTCCTACAACTACTTGAAATATGGAATATATAAGTCATAATCTATGGTATCACTGAAACCGACGACAGAAGGTAGGGTGGGGCAGATACAGCTGTCATACACGCAAGAGACAGAGGGCAAAGAAGTGAAAGAGCGGCGGAGTAAGCTTAGAAGAGGAGACTCAGGCCGAGAGGAAAGGTGAGAGAAGAAAGGTAATGAAGGGATATTCTTAAGGTGATGGTAGTAAAAGGTAAAGTGAATAGAGAGAAATAGGTCTAAGAGTGTCGATAAAATGATATAATGCTAATGGTCATAGTGACATACTTTTAGGTTTACTAGATGATTTTATGTGGCCCCCCACGTTATTTTTAAATAGGAATATATATATTAGGCGATGTGAGCTATAGTATCACTATATAGCAAATTGTATTTGTAAGATAGAAACGCCCATATATAAAAAGTGTAAGAAGTGTGATATAATATGATAGATATGTTATATAGCCTCATCATACATATAGATATCACTTAGTTTTTATAGTATAAATTACATAACGTCACGTATAAAAAACCATTGTTTTAAGTCTCTCCTCACTATTACTAAAAATATCTCCATCCCTTAATCCATTAAAGCTTTCCCTTGTCAAAACTTTAAATCCCTATATAATTATTTCAACACCTTCAGTCTTCGTTTTTACTTTTCTTCTCTCCTAAGCACCCCTCAGAAAATTATCTCTACATTTAGAAGCTAAATTGAGGAGTTTTAGTTAGATTACACATCAGTACCGTGCTTTATAGATTAGAAATACCACTTCCTTTATTTTTCTTTGATATCTTTACCATTTTATATAAATGTGGTTTTGTCACATAATTATAAATTTACTTATAATATATATATATATAATATAGTATATAATAATAATTATCATAAAGTATAATTTTATATGCCTTAGTTTCAATTGTATAGATGAAATACTTATAGGGTTCTGAATTTTTCTTTCTTCTTAAATATTTAGCAAGCTGTATGTGCCTTTGTGTATAAAATATTGAATTGTGCATGATAATTTTATACTAAATTGCTATTTCTTATGAAAGGAAAAGGGAAACATTTCTTTGTTCTGATATTTTTCTTTGGTCAGCGGTTTAATAATATTTAATATCGAATTATTATATCGAGTTTTGCTATATGTTTTTGAAGATGTCAGTGCTCTGCTATTGTGACAGGTAGAGCTCATCTTAAGTAGTTTTTGATTTTAGTACATATTTTCTTCTCTCGTGTTATCTTTTTAATTGTGAGATACAGCAGGAGTTTTATACTGCTACTAGGAGTTTATATCTAATGTTTTCGCTAGTGTTATGCCAGATATACATATTTGCGCAATTAGATTGCGCAGCGTTTAATCTTACTTTTATATCTCATAAATTTAATTTTGCTATTATAATATTTATGGGCTTAGAATAGAAATGTATATGAAGTCTATATGTTAAGATATTAGCAACAAGATATTTTGAGATTAGAATTGTAACTTTCAGTTGCTATTGCAAGATCTGGTTATTACTAGGAGTTTATATATAGTAAATCGTTAGCTGGTTACTGTATTAAACCGCGCTCTAATTTGATGTAGTTGTTAGTTCGGATCGCCCACCTAGTTGTAATTTTTCTTTTTTGGTACAAAAAGAACCCGTCCTTAAATCTAGTGATCCAGAGTTCTTCGTTGCAGAATTTTGGGTAGGTCAATCTCTTATAATATTTGAGGTGTTCTTGCAGGCTAAAGACCTATCGGTTGGAGATCGACGTTTAGTTAGATTCAGGACGTAAACATCCAGAGTATTATTGAGCAAACTGTCTATAGGGGCCTGGCCAATGGATTGTAAGTAAGTTTGTTGTGAAAGAAGACAAGGTTGTTATTTGATACCCTGACATAGTATAAAGTGGGTTTGCCTGTCTCGGGATACTTTTGAAACCAATTCTGAACAGTATTTGTTGTTAATAATAGTACTATATTTACTTGTTTATATTTCACGTGCGTAAGGTAGTACGGGAATATTGTTTTTATTTAACAGTTAATCACTTGTTAATTTTTGGTAATCAAGTAAGCATATTATCTCATTGTGTTTTGTAGCTCTGTAAGTTAAAGAGCTTACGCATATTTTGAGTTATTTATATCGTGAGTAGCATTCAGCTAGTGATACGATATTGGTTGTATTGGAATCAATTTGGAATCAATTATTTCAATAAATTTAAAATAATTTTAAATCTTTATTGTCCCCTTATAAATATATATATCTAAATATATATATATATATACCTCTGCATATATATATATATATATATATATATATATATATATATATATATATATATATATATAGTTTTATATATATATATATATATATATATATATATATATATATATATATATATATATATATATATATATATATATATATATATATATATATTAACAGTTGCAGCCTGGATGTGCTTAATTTGGCTGAACGGTACGAGGTGGGGGTCTCGCTCCAGCCGCCTGCTCCTCTAATATCGCCAAAACAATATTCTAGCGGATCTTATAATTTTTCTTACATAACATAGAAATATATATATATATATATATATATATATATATATCTTTCTTATATATATATTACTTATGCCTTCATATATATATATATATATATCTTTCTCTTTCAACATATATATATATGTTATATATATATATATATATATGTATATATATATATATATATATATATATATATCACTCATATATATACTTCATATATATATGTATATATATATTTCAAGATTATTGTGTTTTGGTCGAAAACTTGCAGCTATCAGGTTAGATAAAATTTTCATAAGAATCCAGAAAATTTATTTTTGACTCGTGCATTATTGTAAGTGACTCTGAGACGCACGATTTATTTATTGATTTGAAAACTGAAAAGATGGCTTCACAAGAAGAACTTTTTGCTAGATGTAAGGAATTTGGTTTAACTAACCAGGATGCATTAAATTATTTGAGAGAGGAGCGTGCTAGAGAGAGGGAGTATGCTAAAGAAGCAGAAGAAAAGAGATTGGCTAGTGAAATGGAGTTGCAAAAGCTCCAGATGGAAGGATGAGCGTGAACGTCAGGCTAAGCTAGAAGCCGACAAGCTCGCCAAGGAGTCTGAAGAAAGGATTCTAAAGATGAAGCTGGAGGCAGGAGACCGCCAACGGCAACATGAAGCTACTTTAGCAGCATCCCAAAGTTCCTCGAGTTCAAGTAACACTTCTCACGCCAGTAGATATCCGAAGTTGAAATTGCCTAATTTCGATGAGAAAATCAACAATATAGAGGAATATATGTTGATGTTTGAGAAGCAGGCAGCAGCCAATGACGTGCCAAAGGAAAAACAAGCTCTGATACTAGGTACACTCCTCACAGGAAAAGCAGTTGAAGTTTTTAATAAATACACGGTCGAAGAGTTGAAAAACTATGAAGAGTTGAAGAGAGCCTTGTTGATTCGTTACAATCTCACTGAAAGCGGATATTGTACGAAATATAAGAACATATGCCCGGCTGAAGATGACAGCCCTAGTGTATATATAAGGAAAATTATTGAAGCTCTCCGAAAGTGGTTGACCGCGGCCAAAGTTAACATGACTGCTGATGAAATAATCGATTTCTTTTCGATCGATAAATATTTGAGCATGGTGCCGAAGGAGCTTGCCACCTAATTGATAGAGAAGAAAGACAAGGATATCGAAGGTATTATAAGTAGTTCTGAAAACTACATTGAAGCTCATCATATAAAACTTACGTCAGGTCACGCACGAAACCAGAGTCAAAACAATGTAAAAAACAACAGCAACAGCAACTATTTTAGATCGAGAGTCAATGGAAATAGTTATCACATAAATGATAACACTAAGAATACCAACCAACAC
>JABUQX010117174.1:0-39715 GCA_015478945.1 Trachelipus rathkii | reverse complement strand
GTAGCCAGAGGGGGAAGGTTCAGGAGATCTGACTCCCCTCCCCCCCCCGAAATTATAGACTGCAATTTTTTTAGCAAAGAGAAAACAACTACAAACATATATATATATATATACTATAGGTATATATATTAATAAATATATATATAATATACTATATTATATATATATATATATATATTATATTATATATAATAAATATATATATAAATATAGTATAATATATATATATATATAATATATATAATATATATATATATATATATATAATATATATATTACTATATAATATAAGGTATATATTATACTATATATATGGTCAGCCTTTTCGATTATCCGTCATATGTATCTTTAAAAACTATAATGCTACAGTTAAAACGGATACATTGCTTTTTTGGAGATGCTGGTGCCAAAGTTTGCCCTGGAAATGTAAAAAAAAAGAAAAAAAAAAAAAAAAAAAAATATATTATATATATAGTATCAAAAATAAAGAAGGGTACCAGCGAAAGAGGAATACATTTTGGAATCCTTGTAAAAAATTTCACATAATATAATGATGCTAAAAATAATAATAATAGATAAAAACCCAAACCTTTTATGTGTAAATGAAATAAACCCTGTATGTTAGGTAATTATGTATTAGAAGGCGGCTATTAGAGACGCTTTTAGTGCCTGGTTTCTACGATAAAATAAATAGACTTTCTAATTTAAATTTTTGCTTTTTTTTCCTCCTCCTTTTACTAATAGAATGGTACCCCACAGGGCTGTTTATATCGCACCGATGGCAGACGTTGGGGTCTCTCGGCCTTCCGGGGGACTACGGGGGTAGGACTATATCGGCGCCCCCTCCGCCGCGGAGGGTTCTCCGGAAACCCGACCTTTTGGGTATTTGAACGTGTCGCGGTGGAGGTTCCTCCCGCCCTCCTCCCTACGGGTATGGAATAACGTGTGGCCCCCTCCTTTATGGTGCCCCGTGCGGCTGCGAGCCCCCTAGTGTGCGGCGTGTAAAGCAAAATTAATAGAAAGTCTATTTCTAAGTTTATCGAACCCAAATTTCGCAATCAAAGGTGCTCTAAAATGGTCTGTTGCTTAATAATACTGGGTACCTCATAATTATTAACAATAATTTTTTGATTATAATTTATCCTATTTTTACATTGGATAGGCGAGTCCCACGAGGATTCCATAAAAGATGATAAATTCGACAAAATATAACCGACTATGAGTTTGATATATTATTGTTTGGTTTTTATTTTTTTTTTTTTCATTTTGGGTTTTTTTTTTCCGAGGGCACAACTTTATGGACAGCTTTATTCCTAGCATATGTATTCCGTTTTATACGGTCGTAAGGCAATCTCACATACCGTTCTCTGAAGACTAGATCATATGAAGGATATCTCGTAAAAAGATGGTCCATATATTATTATAGTTTATATGATTATAGTCAACTATACCTTAAAATTTTATTTCCTAAATCCTTAAATTATTTTATAGGCAATACCCTATATATCTCAGTAAAAGGGAAGGGTAGATATTTGCTGCCAAAACGTAGGTTGCGTGATAAGCTAACGCGTTTATTGTTACTGTATTAGTTACCCGCCCCTACTATAATTATTTTATTTCTAGTAATACCATACTATTAACTATACTTTTGGTTATTAATTTACCCTATTGAGGTCCCAAATATTTTATATTATGCTAGCCCCTATAACTCCATATCCCTATTAATAATATTTATATACTATATTTATGATGATAATCCATATCTCCCAATATGAAGTTCTTATATCAAGATAAATATAATATTTGCGGAGAAGCTATGGACAAACCTAGTATGCGACACTTCAAAAATAAGAAAAAAATTGTGAAGCGGAAAATAGAGAAAAACACTATTGTACCATAAATTGAGAACTTTTTAACGTTTATTGTTTGGCCAGGCTAATTGGTCTTGCATTACAGGGGCGTCAAGTGGATCTTGGATGGCTACTGAATTATCAACTCCAGCTTGAAAATTGATGGAAATTCAGAAGCCTTCTGATAGGTTTTCGGAGCAAAATGGAGGGTGACCAGGTTTTGGAAGAATACTCACTTATTCTTTTGTTCAAAAAATTTAAATGTATACGAGTCCGATGAGTATAGAATGAAATTCATGCAGTCATTTATCAGACTTATATTAAAGGAGAATTAATTGCTTGGCACGCAAGTTATAATAAAATTTGTCTTTCGTAAATGCATTAATGCCTGTGAAGTTCGAAACAAAAGATAGTTTCCCAAACAGAAACAGTTTTCACTGTGTAAAGGACGCGATTGGTTGGGTTGATGGCAGGTGATACATCCTTTTACTCTAAGACGAGGATATTTTTATCCATTTTTTCGGGTTTATCGATATCTCAAGGGACCCCCAAGCATTGGGCCGAGCAACTTACATGTTTGGAGAGACTACGGCATATTCTTGGTTTAAACTCGAAAAATTTCACAATGAGGCCAACAGGACTATCATGATGAAGCCTCTTTCCGCGCCTTGACCGAGGCGGGAATTCCGAGAGAGTGCAATCTGATTATTCGGAATGAGTATCCTAAAGCTCTATACCACATTGTTAAAATCTGTTTAAATCTATATCTCTCAGACTCTCTAAAATTCAGGGCAATTAACGAAACTCGTCTATAGGATTCATCTCGTGAAAAACTGCACACTTTTAAATTCCCCTCGATTCGTAGCCCCGAAGCGCACAAAACTTCTGGAGATAAACATAAACGTTTATCTAGGTAACCAACCCTAATAACAGCAACCCCGTAAGGGATACAAAAAAGATTGTGGCGAACCGAGATCCGGTGTAACGGCAGTGAAGTTCAACCCAGAGTTTCCCCCTTTTCTTTAAAGAGATCTTGATCCAAATACTTGCGTCATTGGTAAGGTAAATAAAAGAATGTCCTGGTGAATTATCACAGAACGCTACTTCGTTGTTAAATCAATCAGCAATTTCCGCGCATATCTGTATAAAATTAAACATTATATTTGTTTTAAGTAAAATTTCTTCAAATAACCTACACCTTGTCAAAACCATTACAGAGTGTTGGATCTCTCGGGACATTGTCAGTGCAATTAACTTAGTAAAAGACATTATTCAACCTCTCGAAAAAGATAGACAAAATGCAGACCAGAGTTGTAAAAGACCATATTCAACACAAGCTAAAATTGTCCATGCGACAGCATTCAGGTATTGAATATATAAACAATCCAGGAAGAAGACCTACGAAGTTTCATTAAACAATCGTCGCATGTATGTGCCTACCACACTCCAACAAAGACACCGAATCATATTTTTACCGCATCTCAGTTTGTATTCCGTTTATTGGATGATATGAAGTTTTTCCCGAACTTCAGAAAGTTGGACTGTCTCCGATTTTCTCTCGCAAATGCAATACCACTATTGCATTTCACTTCAGTTATATCTCCTTTACCAGAAAGTTGCCGCAATAACCTATCATAAGCATAATTGAAAAAAAGCATCCTTCTTCTTTATAGTAATAGACGATTTCCTCTCCAGTTGACTTTCATCCCATCGCGGAATGGTACCACTATAAAGGCGAGCAAGAGAAACTGTCTCTGGCAGCCCCTGTGAATGCGTTGCTAGAAAATTAAAAAATCACAAAACTGTGCGGGATCGCGGCGCTTTGCACTAAGTGTGACAAGAGGGACCCCCGTTGCCCTTATACACTTGCCCTTACTCTCCTGAATATCGTTAGCAGATTGCCAGTATCCAAACCTCAACCCGCTAGAAAGAACCTCTTTCAGACATTTAAGGCGTCTGTAAACGTATATTTACGGAATCGTGTTGGAGAGGATCGCATTTGCAGTATTGATTTACTGTTTCAATTCATCAAGATCTGCAGCACACAGCAAGTCCAACATGAAAAATATTTTGTTAGAATCACCTCCAGCTCAAAAAAAGCAATTAAACTCGAAATTGACCTTACTTAAAACGATGGATTAAGTTCCTTATGAGACATTATTATTATATTATATATATATATATATATAATATAAATATATATTTATATTATATATATATATATAACTACTATATATATATATATATACTCAGTATATAAAATATAGTATATATATATATTAGTATATATACAGATTTCCATATATAATCACGCTAAAGCTCACTTATCTAAATAATCACTAGTTACTTATATATATATACTATACTTATAACTATACTTATACTATACTTATACTATACTTATATATATTATAAAGCTACTATATATGCTCATACCACTACTACTATATAGCATTATATCAACTCAATTATAGCCTACTACTACTCCTTAACCTAGTTTATATGACTCCTAGTCACACTACCCGTCACTTTCAAATACCCTACATAGCCTATCTTATACTAATATGAATATTATTATACCTCGATTTCTTGCCATCCCCTTTAAACCCACAGTAAATAATATAATTTGAATATATAATATAATATATAGAGTGTATAATATATGTATATATATATAATACCTATCCCATATATACTTTATATTTTGTTCAATAAAGTAATGCCTATGTAATAAGAATATATATATATACCGTATTACAATCTTTGTTTATGCTATATATTATTATAAATTGTAACTCCTGGTTGATAAATGTAACCACTGTATGCGCAGTCCCCCCGGAAAAAATAGTTCCTGGCTACCAGCGCGGCCATGATATTGTATATGACTCTAATATATATATATATTTAATTTATGATTGAGTCTAGATATACTTTTATAGTAATATTGTAGGTTTTACTTATCATACATATTAATATAAATACCGTTATTATATATATATAAGAATATATATATATAATATATATAGTTATAGTAATCTTTAAGTAAGGGGATATATTTCTTATCTATATATAATAGGATGTACTAACTAACAACAGGACGTATATGACTGATGCAATCATGTAACTCAACCAAAAGATGACTTCTGAGTTTATAACATGGGTAACCGCTATAAAATAACTTTTTTAAGATTTTATTATTACTAGTAGTATGTTATTAGCAAGTGGTAATTTAATGATTTGAGGGATGAAAAGTAATATAAAAATATTAAAAAAAATTTAATAACTTTAGTAAGCAAAAACGCTCATTTTGCACTGAGAAAGAAAAACGGGACTTTTACTGGCTAATAGCCGTGAAAGGAAGAATTTAATAGAGTACGTGATTTAAGAAGAATAATGTTCGTTGTGCAGGATGAAAATACGTTCCGTTTGAGTCCTTCTTAAATATAAGTTGGTTACAGTTCATCGTAGATTACCGTGCAGGGCCATAGGCAATTAACAGTGCCCAACAACCAATATAACGATAATAATTGTACGACCTAGAACTTATGAGCATGGCATGTTAAAGACCTCAACCGTTACAACCTGTTCTATGAGCATTAGCGGAAATGCTAAGCACTAAAAATACTTTCATACCTTATCCCTAATATGGGATCGCACTGATTAGCATAGCTAAATTTCGAAATCCCATGAACCCACATCGGGTACCCCCCTGTAAACTTTGCAGCTTAGGAATTAGCCCTGAATATGCGGTGGTCTAAACCCCTTAATGTTATTAAGGTTATGCGAAGGATTTCCGTAGAACACGCATTTTTTTTTTTTCGGGTGAAAATTGGTTAGCTCAACTCACAAAGGATAATTGATACCATCTCTTCCCAGACGTCGGCTGAGTCCTAGGGCGCTTGCCCAGTGGTTGTAAATAAGTGTTATTAAATACATTACCGTTTTTTGTGTATTAAAAATTTTGATACTGTTTATTCACACTGAAATTTATTCGGTAGTATCATATGATAATAACTAATTATATAAAAAATTTTATTATATTAGACATGAAAAATATTATATATATATATATGGTTATAATATTATATATATATTATATATATACTATATAGTATATATATATTATTAGTATATAAGTATATACTATATATATATATATATATACATAGATTATATTATACTATATATAATATATATAGTATAATATATATATTTATACCGTATATTATATATATATATATATATATACTATAATATATAATATATAATATATATATATATAGATATATTATTATATATATATAATGGATATATAGGTATATACGTGAGTATATTATAATAATATATCTGAGCCATATTTATGAATTATTATTATTATATATGTGTATTTATTTATTATTTATTATTATATTCATCAATTTATTATAAGCTTATTATTTTTTTATGTAAATAAGCTATATATTAATATATTACTTGACGTAGTAATATAACACCCTCAGCAGCGTATAACGTTCAAATGCGTGCCAGCCAACGACAATGCAGAATAACGCCATATATGCGTATAAAAACGTATCAAAGAAAAAGGTCCTCCAACTCGCCAAAATTGTATTACATTGCCTGTTTAGCAAATATTCATAAAACAGATTTTGATCTTTTTATTAATATGTGCATAAAAAAATGTACAAATATATTCATATATTTACTTTTTGCTTATTTAAAATTTATTGGAAATGCGCTCAGCCTCGCAAAGTCCAAAAATGCATTGAAATTTGTATCTTTAAAAAGAAAATGGAGTATTCGAAAATCCACATGTCTGCTCTTCGCTTATTCCTTCTTGTGGCGCTTTATATAAAATAAAAGTATTTTTTGAACCGCCGTAAGTGAAATAACACCGTGTATAATGAATAAGATTAGTTCCAAATATTATAATCAGCGTAACATCAAATACAGATTTTCATATACCGTACGATAATATATATATAGTATAATATATATATATATATATATCATTATATTTATATATCTACTATATATATATATAATATATATAATATACTTATATATATTATATAGTATATACTATATAATATATATAATAGTATATATATATATCATATACTCATATATATATAGTTATATAATATATTAATAGATATATATATTATATATATAATAATATATAGTTATTATTATTTCTGGGGTATTTTGGTATATAAGACTTTTAACTATATATGTCTCATATATGAGTATGTGTGTTTGTTCGCAGAGGGTATGGCTTGCGCTTTTCGAGTTTGTGATAATTTCCCAAGACAGGCCGGAAGTCCCTTGTTAGGGCTAAAGCAATGTCATCACGACAAGAACCCCGTGGGGGGAGATCGGGGGAAAGGGGTGTCCGACTCGAAACAAAATAACAAAAAACAAACCAACCTTTCTTATTAACCAAAGGCGATCTCTTTTTCAGTGGAGGTAAGGGCGAGGCGAGTACGAGCCTAATATATATATAAGTAGTAGGTGGACCACTTCCGCACTGCCGAATATTACCCTTACCATACAGAATTTTTGATATATATATACCTATATATACTATGTACTACTATTAGTATATATATATATTATATATATAGTACCTATACTATATATATATATATATACTATATATATAAAATATATATATTAATATATAATGCTGCACACGAATATTTCTTTATGGGGCTGCTCCCTCGCTTACCCCGCCGCGACCGGGGCGGAGGCAGTGAGGCAGGCACATCTGCTAGTGATAATAAAACTTAATTAATAGTTGCTCCAACACCGATGCGGATAACGCTATAAAAGAGTTTTAGGAAATAAAAAAAAACACGTTGTCAGATTAAGGGTAGTTTGTTATTGTTGTAAATAGGAATTTAAAGGACTGCATAACATTTTTTTCGAGGGTCCTCATTCCTGGAGTGTGTTTTACTAAACGTTATCCCTGTTCCTTTTCCTCATTTTAAAAATTTCATGCAAGTTTCGGGACCAGGGCGGGTCCATTTATGTTATATGTGAAACGCGAGGATAAGAGGGGTGGCGTATAGTATATTGTATTATATTATATATATAGATTAGTATAATATATATATATATATATATCTTAGCAATAGTAAAGAGTAATATAGTATATTAATATATAGTATATATATATATTAGTATATGGGGTTTGTACTTACGTATATTATTATAATATAGTATATACTTATGTATATATATATATACTATAATCTATATATATAATATAAAATATATACCTATTACGGTGTCACCGCACCCTTCCCAAGTCCCAAAAAGATAAAGAGTCCCAAAGTTATCTAGGATCGGTTATAAGTATTTGTACAATAGTTTACAAACTCCCGTGATATTATTAGGAGGTTTGAAAATGTAAGAATGAACCAGATAATATATGGTCTGTCCACGAAGCAATTTGACAGAAACAATGCCTCTAAGGGGAGAAGCGGGGAGGGGGAGGGAAAGAAGAAAAAAGGAAATCCATCGTGAAAAGTTTAGGGATTTCTGTTTCACTTGATGCAGATGACAGAATATACTAGTATTTATATATATATATATATATACATCTTGTATACTATATATATATATATATATATATATATATATATATAGAGCATTACCTATATATATAGGTGACTAGGTAGTGGAGTAGTATATAGGGGGTATATATAATATATATAAATATTACTATGATATAATAGGGTATATATATATATAATATATATATATATATTAATATATATATATATATTATAATACTACTATATATATACTATATAGCGTAGTAGTAATATATTATAATATATTACTATAACAGCTTTGGTCATCCACGCGTCGTCGCCGATTCAGCTCATGCCTCATGGCATTGCGTTCACCTGTTTAGTCCTACCAGGCTCTGCCGCCTCCTCGCACAGGATCTCGGTGAAGTCCTCCCAGCTCCATCACGCCTCTATGCAGTACCGCCCCCGCCCCGGCCGAGCGGGCCTGGCGCCCTCCCGACTGATTACCCCCACGCTGCCACTTTACTCGCCTACTGCCGAGCCGGACGCGTTACCCCCACTCGTTTCCCAACTATCCGCCCGCACAGACCCCCCCTCCGGTACCGCCTGCCGTGCAACTCACGCCTTGCGCCTGGAGGCGCGGAGGGGCCCCGCACGTACCCGGCAGGCGGCGGTCGCTACCCACCGAGGTCTCGCTCCGCACTGCATATGTATTCAGCTCCTCCTCCGTCTGATGACCATACGGAGGCATCAGGCCGCGTAGCATTTATCATTAAGGCCACATACCTAATCATTCTTGCTTGAAGGAACCACGCAGTGGGTGTAATCCACCCGAAGCAATCGTTCGGCGCCCGTTGATGCCACCAGCACGAGAGAAAGGCTCGGGGAAGCGCCGCCGTACGGAGCCGCGCTGGGCTGCGTCCATCCACCAGCCAGCCCCCCTGTAATTCTACACGCCGGTCTACCAGTGTCATCCCCGGCCATATTACACCCTCTACACTCTTTGTCCCAACCAACTGTCAACCTAGACACTCACGCCCTTAAATACATACACACCTATTAGACTCTTCACGTGCTGGCGTGGTCCGGTCCACAGCCCCTTAAAGTTAACGCGCGTATCACCATAATTGTTCACAATAGAGTAGTGGCGCCACTCTCACAGGTTCGGTAGCGCTGGCGCGTGATGGTGCTAACCACCCTGGCTAGCAGTGAGGCTACTTACAAGCTCTTCGTGCCCTGTCTTTTATAGCCACTACCTAACCACACTAATTTGGTCGGCGCACAGCTTTTTTCCCACGGCACACCTCCTCTGCAGTTCCTGCGCTTCTCCATTTCCCACGTAGCCTTAGCATTCTGGTACCCTTACTAACCCGTCGCTCTTGTTAACATCTACGGTTAACCATATAACGCCTATCTCAGTTCGACTACACCTGGTATTCGCATATGCACGTTGACTGATTCTGACTCACTCAATAACTAATCTCCCTCTAAAGCTTCTGGCATATTTTGATGCCTGCGTGGCTACGATTGGACCGGCGCCCGCGACTGTGACGCTTCTACCGGTCTTCTCCCCTCCGCTAGTCATGCGCCCTTGCACGTTGATGCATCTCAGACTCCGACGCGTACCTTACTCTGGTCGAACCGATCCATACCACCCCCGGACCCTAGACGCCACGGGATGTTGATTTAGGCTATCGTGCTCTCGGCTTTCGAGATGTACCCGATCCTGGAGCCCCCCTAACCCGAGTAGCAGACAGTTCTAACCGTATCAGCATTTTCCGGCTCTATAAGCCTTCTGACTCGCCATTTGGTGTATACGATCCAGATGGCCCGCCACATTGCATCGCACTTTAGGGTGCTGTGTATATTAGCCCCTTCTAATCGGGTCAGTCCGCTTTTTCTCTACTCACTACATCATACCTTAGGATAAAACATCGTTCAATATTGAGTCCTTCGTTTCTACGCCATGGTACAACTTTGAACACCAGGCGCAAAACATGACAAACCGGCTCACAGACTGCTTATAAGTTGAAGGCCACGGATATACCGCACCGCACCACCCGGCAAGAGAGCGTTCGCCTCCCCCCGGCCCTACCCCCCACCCCAACTCCATGCCTCACGAGCCCCCTCACTCTGGAAGCGTCGTCTACGACAACCGTACAAGCACCAGCTGTTGCCTTCCTCTCGAATACCCACCCATCGTCACGACCGAATTTCGACGCGCCCGTACGACCAGTCATTCTCATAAAGTGCGCCGTAGATGCCTGTATTCTGGTTCATCACCCCTCCCCGGACCACTAGGTCGAATCCACGTTAGGTCCATGCCCGACGTCACCACCCCGATTCTCTCGTCTATCAGTCTGCTTTCTGCATCTGTCTTGTGCGTGCCTCGGCTGCTCCGCATCTAGACTACGACCTCATCGGTTCAGCAGAAACTCCAAGCCACAGCGCTCTGGAACCTCCGTGTGGTTCGTCGGCCGAGGACCCTGTCTTGCCCGGATCCCGCACGCCGATCTGTTTCCCCCCCCGCGCGGGCCCGTCCGCCCGCGTCAAGGCCTGCACAGAGCCACGCGACGACGGCTGTGCGCCCGCCAGGACGCGAATATATTCCGCCGGCAAACAAAAAAATATATATCAATGAAAACATGATTCAGGTGTTTCTTCTTCAATATTTACTTGCGATTCTTGTTCATTTTTTCCTACAATTGTACGAAATATTTTATTAAAAAACATAACTTTACATACCTTAAAGCAGTTAAAAATCAGTAAATCAATGGAGGTGTTACCAGCCCAAAGGCCTTAATGCCGGGTTACAGGTAAGGACCGAACGAAAAGAGGTGCATCGATAATAACGACCAAAGCATAAACTAAAACAGTACAGCCAATGAAATAGAGATAAAATAAAACAGCACATAAACTAAAAAGACTAGCCTAACATAACCTCACAAATACAACACGCCCTGCTATATATATTAATACTATATAATTATATAATAAGTATATATATAATATATTCTATATTATAATATATATATATATATATATATTATAATTATAATTATATCTTTACTATATTATATAATAAATATATAGTTAATAATAATAATATACATATATATATATTAATACATTGATATATATAATAATATAGTATATATATTAAATAAATATATAGTATATATATATATAGTATATAGTAATAATTATATATATGATATAGATATATATATATATATATTTATATATATATATATATTATATTTATATATATTAGTGAATATATATATATATTATATATATATATATATATATAATATATTATAATATTAACAATCTTAACCAATATTAACAACATCTGCCGTAAAAAAAAGAAATAAAATTTGACAGGAGTAGAAGATGTGCCAGTATTAAAAGCACTTTCTACCGCTAAGATTTGTGAACAATATTAATTTTTTACCTTTTTTTTTAAATATATTATTAAACAATATATACTCAATTATATTAAAAAAGTTTGCAAGCTTCATTCGCGAGCAACTTCCCAAACCTGCAAGAATACCCATTAAAACGGTTTCCACAGATATTTCATTGTGTCCGTAACAAAGATTATAGCGGGCTAAGGCAGACATTTTTGAAAGGCCTGGCTTGAAGAAAACGTCGGCAAGTTAATATGGTTTTTGTATTACTGTCGTTTAAAACATGATTTTCAAAATGAATTAAATAAAAAAATATATGTTAAATATAAATATAAAAGGATGATTTTAAATTTAATTAGAAAAAAAAATTGAAATAAATGATATTTAAATTATTATTAATTAAAATGATAATAAAAATTAACGCCTTTAGGTCTATAATTTCTTTTTCAGTAGGAACTGGAACTTGAAAGTGGTGGTTTCGTACCTTTTCTAAGGCCGGACATGGTGGCTAGGGTGTAAATGCACACTCGTACTCAAAGTTTATCCGCACTATAAACTTAGTACCTTGGTCGTACGACGCTTACAATAAACTAACATAAAAGAACTTCACACACACACACACTCACACACACACACAACACACACACACCTACACACACACACACACGACACACAATATAATATATATATAATCATATCATACTATCTATAATATATTAACTATATATATATATATATATATATATTATATATTAAATAATAATAATAATATTATATAATATAATATATTAATAATATATATAATACTATATATATATAATAATATATATATATATATTAATATAGGAAACTTATCTTTTAAAAGGTAGTTAACCGATATATCGAACACGAACAAAGTAATCGATTTTTTTTTTCGATTATTTCAAAGGCAATAGTGCGACAAGGTTGCCAATGACATTTTTTTTTTTTTTTTTAAACTAAAGAATACCCAAGAGATAAAAATAGCAAATGATGTTTGAAAGAGGTCAAGGGTCTCTCGGCGCTTCAGCGGGGGGACGACGGGGGGACTTCGCCCCCCTCATGTCCCTCCGTCGGCTCGAGGCCCCTTTTTTAAAAATAGTATTAAAAAAGTACAAAATTATAAAAAAATTACAATAAAAAATTATGCTAAAATGATGAAAAAAAAAAAGCAAACTTGTTTTGGAAAAACTTTTCGCGATGTTTCTATTGGGGGAAGTTTTTAATAGCTAACACGTGACTACTGCTGGGCTGCTAATGAGTAGGTTTCCTCGATTGTCGATATTATGCCATTTTATGTAACTTCCTTTTATAGGATAAGTGCCTATAATATATATAATAATAATAATATATATATTACTATATATATATATATATATCACGTTATAAATATAATATATATATATTATATATATATATATATATAAGTATATTATATATATAGTATAGTATTATTATCATATAAAAGAACGCCCTGCGTTGCGCGCAGGAGGTTTGAACTCGGGCCAACTCTCATGCGAGCGAGACCGACTGGTTCAAGTCTCCGCCGTAGCAGTTTGGACGTTCTATTTACCTGGGTGCGAAATTAAATTCGACTTCGCGAACCACGTTGGTGGCGCTTGGCGTGGTTTGGGATAGCCGGCGCACTTAAAGTTCCGAACTTTTCCTGTGTAGTCCTTCCCGTGTGTACCCTACTGAAAAGGGAATAAAGCACGTTTTTTAAAAGCCATAGTAATATATAGCTTCTTATACGTCATACCTAATATATAGCATTATTATTATTATATATATATAATATATATATAAATAAATATATAATAATATATATAATATATATATATTATATAGTATATATATATATATATATATATACTATATGGCATACGTCGACCACTTAGAATGTTGTGATAACTTTATATGCACATTTGTGTATTATCTGCCCATTACGGAATTTTCCCTCTATTTCAGTCGGCGGTCGTGCTAACTGTAGCATTTTTTTTTTCCTTTTCAAATAGGAAGGAATTTAAAAGCAAGGCTAGAATAAGAAAAACCTTACAAAACGGGAAGAACTATTTATATAATCTGATCTACTATATATACTAATATAGTATATCGTATTATATATATATATATAATATATTAATATAATTATGATATTATTTATTATAGGTATATAATATTATATATATATATATATAATATATATAATAATATAGTTATAATATATATATAATAATATATATATATATAAATAAATATGATATATATATATAATGGGGTATATAATATTATATATATATAAATATATTAATAATCATATATATATATATATATATATATAAATAAATAATATATATATATATTTATTATATATTATATATAAACTTATATTTATTTAGTATATAATTATATATATCGTCAGGTTCGTTTCGATAGCCGTCATATGTAATCGTTAAGTTAGTGTAGGTTAGGTTTAGCGTTAACTTATCGTTTAAACCTAACGCTAACCTAACCCTTACCTGAAACAAAAATTAAAGAAAAATTACCTGAAACACTGAAATGTAAGTGACCCAACGTGAGAATGCGGCTTATAGTATATATATATAGTACTGATATATATATATATATATATAATAATATATATATATAGTATATAGTATTATATTATATATAGATATATATATAATATACTATATAGATGAGAGAGAGAGAGAGCACGGGGGAGAGAGAGAAGATAGAGAGTGATCCGTGCAGTATTCACCCCCTAGAGGCTCGACCCCCCAAGCGACTTCTAACTTGACTCCAACGGTTCTCGACATAGAACATCTACCCGATCAGAAAACTTGGGCTAAGTATGGCCGACATAAGATAATATATATATATTATAATGCTAACTTATATATATATATGATATTATCTATATTTATATATATATATATATAATATATATATATCATATATACAATACATTGTAATATATCATCTATATAATAGTATACTCATCGCTGAACAAATGGCTAGATTCCTTGGCGATCCTAGTCACTAAATCCAATGTGAAATTAAACAGGACATCAAACAAGTTTAAATACGAGAAAACAATATTATTTTAATAATATCGTACTCTTTTTTTTTATTTACGCATCATGACGTTTAGCACACGCCCTGGGACACAGCGACGTATTGGGCATATTTCGTGTAGTGCAAAATCTTACCCGAAAAAAAGAGAAACATTGTTACGGCAAAGCTAGATCCATGGATAGGGTTTAGATAGAAATTTATGGCGCTCGTCGAATCATTCCAGCAATATACATATATAGGTTACGGTTGAAGTTTTACTTGCATCGTCGATCTCCATAATAGGTAGGGTTGCGGTGTTACCTACCCTCGTAAGTTCAGGTATATGGTTTTTGTTATGCATACACAGAATCTATATATTGAAAAAAATAACTATCAATAAGAACTAATTTTCCTTAAACAGACTGCGGCTCCAACTCCTGGCTCTCCGATGTCCGAGGCTCATGAAGAAGAGAATGATTCGCCCAGCTCAGGAGCTGGAGTTTAATGCTGGAATATATATTATATATAATTATATAATATATATATATATATATATATATTTAATATATATATAATATATATATATTAATATATATATACTTAATATAGGTATATATATATTATATAAAGGTAGCCCGCTCTGATCCTTCTAAACCTATTCCGCCCTATAGCTTCTTCCCTCGTGATTCTATCTAAAATTTATTGGAAAACTCTTCTTAAAACTCTTCATTTTCCTGGATCAATTTGGTGTCTCATTCCCTTCTTTCAGATCATCAGTATGCCTTTCGATGCTCTAGGTCCACTGGTGGCATACTTTTCTATCCTAACTGATTTATGGTCTTCTGCCCTTAGGGACTGCGTGGGCGCTTGACCTATGGAATATGTTCGGCTAGGTATGGCACACGTTACTGCTCTCTAAGCTCCCCTCCTTTGGGGTTTCCTCCTTCTCTTTGCTTGATCTCTTTGTCCTGTATTTCCTCTACCGATAGCTCCATCATCGCAGCACTCGTTGATAGGACTGTCCTCTATCCTTCCTTCCTCGTTAATTGTGTCCTGCAAGGTTCTCTTCTATCTTCCAACTTTATTTCTACTTTTCATCAACGATCTCCCCAGCTGTACTTCTAACTCTGTTTCATCTTATGCTGATGACTCAACGTAATGCCATTCTTTACTGCATTGCAAAATGCTCCCATCTTTTGGCTTCGTATAGAGCTGCCCTCGCTCTTTCAGCTTTTGCCGATTCTAATTATTGGTCGATCTGAATGGATTTCCCAGAGTGGCGTCACCGCAACTTGTAAATTTCAACTCTTTAAAAAACTCAACTTTTTGATATCTCCCTCTTAAAAAACACTTCCCAACTTTTCTATGTCCTTCCGACGCTCGTTAAACCGCTTACCTGTGAATAACGATAAACATTCTTGTCCTCAACATAAACAACAAATTGCTTTGGAAACCTCACTCATATCACATTGGTTGCTAAGTGGCCTCAAGAACGCTGAGGAGTTCTGTTCAGGTTGCGGGGATTTTTTCCTCTGAACAGTTACTCCAGTTATATAAAGGGCCTATATTCGCCCTTGTATGGAGTACTGTTCTCTAATCTGGCTAGGATCAGGGTTGAGTCTAAAGCTACGAGACTAATAAACTGTCCCCTTTCTTTCAAACTCCCCTTGACTCTCTATCTCTGCGAAGTGACCGTTGGCGACATTCTTTTGCTATAGGCCATACAGCAGCAGGATGTGCGGGGAGTTGACCTTCAGCTATCCCCATTCCTTGCTTCCGCCCTCGTAGCACAAGGGGTGCCTTGCTCTCGCGATAATATTCATTGAGTATGAAAACCCAGACTATGTTCGTTGTGTGCTCTGTTTTTCAAAGCGTACTTCGTGTTCTGTGGAACGTCCTTGTCCTTCTTTGTTTTTCAAAACTGTAATTTAATCTTCCCCTACTTTAAAAAGCCCACGTCGGCAGTTCAAATGAGAGATTCTGCGTTAAGCTTGGGCTGGTTAGCGGGTTTTCTATATTTATATTTTCTGCCCCTCCTTGAAAAGAGGCCGTACCCGTGACGTGGTGAGTGGAACTGTATAAAATATTTATATATTATATATATATATATTATATAGTATATATATATATATATATATAATATATATATATATAATATATATATTATATATAGTATATAATATATATGATATATATAAGTATAATAGTAATATATATATTATATATATATATATATAGTAATCAGTGGCGTGACTTGGAAGAATACACTGCCGTTAGGACAGGGTTTATTATATATATAAAGTATGTATATATAAGTATATATGATATATATTATATATATATATATATATATATATATAGTGATATATATATATATATGTATATTTATATAATATATATTATATATTAGTATATATATATATATATATATAGTAGTACTTATACCTGTAATATAATATGGTAGCCCTACTACTATAGTATATATATATATATATATTATATATATATATATACCTCACCCCCCCTACCTACCCTCACCCTACTCACTCACCTCATACTACCTATCATAACTATACTCATCCACCTACCTATACTACCTCACCTATACTATCACCCCATATATAATACTCCCATATACTATATATATAGCTAACGGAAAACCATCGAAACACACCTATTTTACATTAATCCCTATCCTCACCCGTCACCCCCTACCTCCTCCCCTATTTGGTATGAACAAGGCCTCTCGTCTACCATCTATATTTACCAACACTCACCTCAATTCTTGAACATCACATTCCAATGACCAGTTAAATTTCTTACCCGGCCCTAGTCATTTTCTTTTAAAAATACACTGTCCGTTTTATCACGATAACGTGCTTTCCTACAAGCCCGTTTGCTTTAATCATCAAAAATCTACACCTCTACTCCACTTGCTGCATTATTCACTTAATATTATGTACTCTCATAATGCTACCAATACCACCAATAAAGTTACTATACAAACTTAATACCTTCCAATATCCAGAACAATCCAGACCCACCCATCCGTCGATACAAAAATTTCAACACAACACTACCCACAAGCCACCATATGTTCCGATACATATTTACCGGGCAAGGAAAAACGACAAGATGTTCATACGTATACGTTATCGAACCCTCCCCCCCCCCTCATCCTCTTACTCCCGCATCTTATTCTCTACGGTAGCGCCCCAGACTAGCCCGCCTCTCTATAGTTGACGTAAAAAATGAACGTCATTCGTCCGCCCGCGTGATCAAAATAATTTTCACTTCTACAGATAACGAGTAGCGCACGCACACGTGAAGAACATTTCTAACTTCATCGACATGTTTCTAAAATTCATTCATCTGATACCTGATCTCCTATTATTGTGGTATGTTTTTATCTTTAATTGCCCCCTGAGTATATCGCTTTTCGAAAATAGGTCTGATTGTAATTTGTACTAAAATCTTTAATAATCTTAGCTATCACAGCCCGACACTGCTTTAATTTCAGATATTTTAAAAATAAACGAACCACGCCGTTTTCGGCGTAGGGCCACCCCGCATCAAGCATACACACGGAAGTCAACACCTACTACTATAAGAAACCATGACTCTTCACCCCCCTACCCCTACTCCCACTCACCTATATACTACCCTACCCCCCTCACCTACCCTACTCATAGCAATCCTTCTCACTGGTATATATCATCATATATATACCTACCCCTCACCTACTATCACCTCAGTACCCTCACCTACTACTCATCCACCTACTACTATACCCTGTACACCCTATCACTCCCCTACTACGCCCTCCACCCTATCACCTATGACTCACTAGCCTGCACTATCCCCAGGCGTCCACTCACTACCCTACTACTACCCTCCACTACTATATATACCCTACTAATATATATGATTATATATATATATATCCCACCTCACCATATACTATATATACTATATATATATATATATATATGATCATATATATATATACCTACTATTATATATATATACTCCCACCTAATATATAATATAGTAATATATATATATATATATATATACTATATACAGTAGGGAAACGTACTTCAACGCCCACACGCGCAATCCGGGACGTCGGCATTTCAAAAAAAAAACACACTTTTCCCCAGGCTACCGCTCTATCGTCACCTAACCTCCCAGCACCGTTTTAGGCTCCGAAATGCTAACAAACAAAAAATATAAAAAAAAAAAAAAAAAACAACAAAACAAAAAAAAAAAAAAAATCCTAACAACACCACCTACCAATGTAGCTTTACAGGAAAAAGGAATACCATTTTTGGAACTCCTTGGAAAATTTGTAGCAGAGCGAAAAGTGTAAAAAAAAACAAAAACTCTATTGTAATAATTTAGTAATATGAGAAGCAAAGCCCTACTCTTTAAGACCTTTATACGTTACTTCGTGTAAACACTAATATACTTTCTAGCTATTACGTCATTGTTTTGTCTTTTTAACGAAAGAATACCCCAAGCGCGTATACGCGCACGATGCAGGACGTCGGGGCCCGTCTCCTCCGGCCTTCGGGGAACTACGAGGTAGGACTATACCCCATCCGGCGGACGCGCGGTCTCCCGCTGACACCTCCCCCGCCTCTCCTGCCCCCTGCCCCCGCTATTTGGGGTCTGTCGACCGCCGCGCCGCCCGTCCCTTCGCCTCCGCCCCTCCGCCCTTCACCAGGGAGTACTGGAAAACGTATCTCCCCCCCTGTGTCTCCCGTCGGCTCGAGCCCCCTACTATCTGCCCCGCTGGATTACCCGCTTTACAAATTCAACTCTCAGTCATATATACTACCCTATATCTCCTCACCCCTCCACCTACTATATATACGCCCGCTCATAATTCCTACCCTCACTCTCCATATATATATATATATACTACCGTACCCTCCCCTATAATTAATATATATATATATATAATAATATATATATATATACTATATATATATAATGCTTTCGCCCCAGGCTAGAACAGGTAAAAAAAAAAAAAACAAAAAAAAAAAATCATCTATTCGCACCCACGGGAGAAGCATCTTCATTCATGCTATCATACGTGCTTCACCTGCTGAAATTTTTTTTTGATCCGACGCCCTGTGTCCGCGCTGCCGGCCGTTACCACCGCTCCACCGCCCGCCCCCAGCACCTCTCCTGTAACCCACTCACCCCCCCCCTCCACCCTCCACCTCCCCCCATCACATCCCTATACTATCCATATATACTATATATAATATCTACGTATATATATATATACTATACCTATATTATCTACCCTATATATACTATACTGATATCATATATCACTATACTCTATATATATATATATACCCTACATATATTAACTCATATATATCCACGGCCTTTCGACTCTTAACTGTCTCGTATGTATCTTAAAAACAACTATCTAATGCCTACAGTCTAAACAAGGCACATACATTTTTTGGAATCAGCGGTAAAATCCTGCTCCTTTTAGTTACGAAACACTTTTTAAAAATTAAAAACACATTTCGGTTTTCTAAAATACGTGACATAAAAATGTAGGAATAGACATGTTTAACCACTTATTTTAATATAACACTTTAAGCCTTACGTGGCGCTTTATGTTGGGACGCGTGCGGATGGCCGGGTCTGCGGTGGGTGCCTTTCAAACTAACGCAGTTTCCAAGGGTTGACCGGCAGACGATGGCAGGTATCGGGAGTCGGGGTCCTCTCGGCCTTCCCTGAACCCCCGCTCTTGGATCTTGGGATCCTGTCTCGTGCGCCGGTTTCCTCCGCCCCTTCCCCTACGGGCCGGTATGGACAAACAACCCGCCTCTAGACGCACCAGCGTAATGAACACTCTTTAAAAACATTCAAGAAAAATTTCCATCCGGTTTATAAAAATAACCCCGTGAACTAAAACTGTTGAGAATAGCTAATTCTTCTAAACTTTTTAATAAAAATAACCTTACGTTGGCCTTTAATCGCTTGGTGGGGCGTTTAAAACAGCTAAAGACGCCGGATACCGCCCGGGCGCCGGCAGTACCGAACGGGAGATTCCGGTTTGAGCCCTGCAGCGACGGCTTCGAATGCCGCAAGGCTGAGGAGTGCGGCGTCTGGAGTGTGTCGTTTCTTTTGGCTCGCTCTCCGGAACCCGCCTTGGCTTCTGTTGGTTATCTTGCGGACTTGTCTCGGGTTATTGGTTGAGTTCCATCGACACAGGCCCCCTCCCACCTATCGCAAGATGAATTGTTATGGAAAAAACGGTCTCCCGCCCTATACGTGTTCTCCTCCGTTACTCGATCGGGCTTTCGGGTGACGCCCCTACCTGTTGCAAGTTTATATGATCATATAAAAATAGCTAAATTATATATCATACTATTAGAAAAGCTTTTATATAGATATATAATATAAGAAAGAGCTAGTGATAATTATAGAATTTTAGCTGCTAGCATATTACATCCTATTATATTATTTCCATACTTCCCGGCTCAAAGTTGAATATTATAGTATGATAGATGACAATTCCCCCTAATAAATATGATATAATTTTTCATGACCATTGGTTTGCACCAGTAAGCCTGTTGTGATAATACCCAAATAACTGAACTATAGTGACACAGATTATGCCATTTTCGAGAGCACTGTTCCCAACAAATATGAATATTTGTCGACGGAAGAGAGTGGTGATCGAGTTGGATGTGTCGATATAAAATAGTTTTCAGTGTTAAGACACATCAGTATTAATTTCGTATATTGTTTATTTCAGTGTTTATTTCATTAAACTGCATAGTTGTAATATCTTTTTAAGACCTAATGTTGTCATATATGTATAGAGAATTTTAGCTGCAGAATCTAAGAAATGTATCCTTTTAGTGGTGATTAGAATGCTGAGGTGAAGCCAATATTAGGATTTTTTTTAAGTGCATACATTTTATCAAAAGGATTTAAGGCTAAAGTGCAATGTATACTACATAATGATACTTATACCTGTATATATATATATATTATATAGTATTATATAAACTATATTTTATAATATATATATATAAAGTTTAGTATAATAGTATTAATATTTATGATATTAGAAGGTTATATTATAGTATATTAATATGTAGATTCGTAATATATATATGGGTGGTATGGGCAATGGTTCGTCGGATTATCTGCCTCCAGTTTAGAGGTCTCAAGTCCAATTCTTTTTAAAAACTTTACGTAATCGTAATAGTGTGTGAGAGCTCTCTTGGTGCCCTGATGCGGGTTTTGTTTTTTTTTTTTTTTTTTTTTTTTTTACAATGCAGAGTGAAATAAATTAGTGAATATAAAAGTTAAAGATTACATTATATATACGTTAATAAAGGTATGGTTAGGAGATTTAGTTTAGACGCTTACATAGGATTTAAAACCTTATATTAAATATGACGTTAAGCAAGTATTATGAGTTTCGGTGAGGCAAAAGGTGTACTCTAACGCGCATTACGGAAAGGGAGCTCTGGATTAAAAAAATATTGTTCACAGTCTGAGTTTTTGCATCGCTAATGAGTACATAAATAAAAGGTGTTCTAGGTTTCGCTCGAAATGAAGTTGTTTTTTTTTTGTTTTACCTATGTTCTAGGGGTGAAGTTAGATTAGGTTAAATAGGTTAGCAGGTGATAAGTTAGGGTTTTAGGTTAGGTGGTGTTGGTATGTACAAGTGTCCCCAGTCAGGTCAGTTTTCATAGGAAGAATAGAAATTATTTCGCTTCTAAAACTATCTAATTTATGTATCATAGACGGCTACATGTGAAATATTTTTTTGTTTGATCCGAGCTCCATTCGTTCCGGAGTGGCGTTAAGTAATCTTTTACATATATATACTAGATGTTATTATATCTGGTTACATATTATAATAGGGTAGTATCTGTTTATCATAATATATAGTATATGTTAATGATTAAAGTATATTAGTAATTTAATTAGAAATATTGATTTTAATATTAAATATAGTGAAATTGGAATAGTATATATAATAGGGATAGCTTGTGCATTTAATAATGTATGATATTATGTGGTTAGTAGTATTATAATATATATAAGTAAGCTAGTTATATCTATATAAAAATTGAATGAGAAAAAAGAAAAATATATATATATAGATAATATAATATATGGGCCTTATATATATGTTATATGGTGAGTATATACGTGGTGGTGTTATTGATTTTAATATTAATATATTATTATATATACTATATATATATAGTACTTATATAATTTTATCATAAAATATGGATCGAATAAATTATAGATTTAACTTTTTTTAATAGGTTATATCATATGATTCCTATTAAGTAATTTAGTCATATAGTCAATTATAAAGATAATGCTTATATCACTATTCAATATAGTTTAGTTATCAAGGCTAATATCTTCATATATATTTCTTACAAGATTATATTAATAAATCTGTTAATGATAAATTATTTTTAAAAGAAATACTCTTATTTTGGTTCTAGAGTATTGGGATTAGTGTAAATGGATTCTAAATTAAGATAAGTAGACAGTGTTGGTTTAGGATTATAGTGGGTGTAGTAGAGGTAGTAGGTATGATATAGGGGTTCGTAGAAGAAAGTAAAGAAATAAAAATTCAAAAAGACTGGTTAAAGTTAACAAAATAGAAGCGTTAGGAAAGGTTATGGCTTGGGTACTAAGTATATGTTGGGTCTGAGTAGTTTGGTTTAAAGTGTTCGGAGGAGAATCTTAGTGTACAGACATGGGTTTTAGATGTTTGATAGAACTTAGGGATGAAATATTGGGTATAAAATCGTGTGGAACAACGGGGTATTCAGGGAGATTTAAATTCTGTGAAATCTGCTTGGTGAATGAATGGGGTGCTTGTAACTGTATTCTGTAATGTTTTATGTGGTTTCATGGTTAGCGTTTCCAAAAAAAAAAAAAAAAAAAAAAAAAAAAATTAATTGTATAGTCGAAATGATAAAAAATGATCTTATAAATGAAACAATAATCAGGAATCTTGTGGTAAGAAATGTGGATGGGCTGCAGTTTTCTCAATCAAATGGATTTGAGTAAGTTAATTGTGGGGCATTTGAGAAATATGGGATTTGGGAATGTGTTTTCAAAGGTTATCTTAGGGTAAATTTCTTTTCGAGTGATTATGTTGTTAGTATTTAAGGTATAATAAAAAATGAAAAAATTGACGTGATTATGTTGTTAGTATTTAAGGTATAATAAAAAATAAAAATAAATAAATGGACTTGATGTTTGGGGGGAAGACAAGGAAAGAGATATTGAAATGAGTACCTTGTTATGTGATGTACTTTTCTTAAGATTAATTTGACTAGTTTGTAAAGTCTTAATGTTTCTTAGTGTTTAAAATTTTCTGGTCTTAATTTTAATTATTTTCTTGGAACGGTTGAAGACAGTTTATTGTAAATAATATCTTTGAGATGTTTATTTCAAAGATGTTATCTTTCACATATGTTTTCAAATATGTGATGTTCTCCTGGGGGAGAGAAAAAAAAAAGAAAATTTCATGTTGGTTGGGGAGGTCTTGGAGGTGGATGACCTCTACCTGAAGGAAATATTTGTGGAGGAGGTAATAGATATTTTATTTGGCCTCTCATAATAGTTGCAGGTTGTTGTCTGTTTCGCAACTGCGTGGGATGTGGGATATTAGGGTTTCTGAATGATAAGGAAGGTCTGTAAGATGGATCATTTACTCTGGGGTCGGGAGGAGTGGTTGAAGAAGTTTCTGCTAAAGGAGTAGGTGGTGGTTGGACTACTTCTTTAGAAGAAGCTCTGCGAGGTAGGGCTGGAGGTTCATCTAAAGAAAATATTGGAAGGAGTGGTAGTGATGTTATAAATATTTGAAAAGGAGTTAGTTTTGGAGGTTGTAGTAAGTGATTTTATACAATTGGAAAAGTGATTTTATTCAGGGGAAGCGGTGAGATTCGGTGTCTTTGTGGTAAATTGGGTCTGTAGAGTGTTGGGGAATGTGATCGTGTTGGGGGTGTATGAGAAATTGGATCTGGTGACGCAACTTCTTAATGTGGGAATAATTAATTGTCTTTCTTGCAAATTTTGTCTGTGGAGTGAAGGAATGCGTAAGTGAGATGTAGGTGTGGTCGGTGGTTGACTTTGATGTCGTGGTTGGGTTTGTGTAGAGAATATTGTGTTTGGTGGGGCGTGTATAGTGTGTGGTATGTTCCGTATGGTTTGCTGGGGAACTGTAATATGTTGTATTTGTTTGGGAGGTGGTTGTGCTTTTGTGTGTAGGTCACCGTGGGGTTGTTTTCGGGAAATAGGTTAAAAGTTGTCTCTAACTTTTGATATCTTGACATTATCCCTATGGACAATAAATTTTTTTGAGGTGTTGAGACATTGAAGTAACAGTTTGCTATGTGGAACAAGCTGTTGGATTCTAAAAGGACATGTCCATTTCTGGGCAAGTTAGGGGGATTTTTTGGGTTTTTTAACGTTCAAGATTTGAACTAAATCGCCTGTTTTCATTGGGTAGTACAGGATTTTGGAAGTTGTTTTAGGATTTGTTTTTCTGTTTCAGCTTGTAAATGTTCTCGAGCTTGGTCCCTAATTAGGTGAGTTCACTTGGCTATTTCATCCACATAGTCATTGATATATTTACGGGATAGCTGTGTGGAAGTGAAAAGGGAAGAATAGTTGGGAAAATCCCAAGGACGTCTCTTATTATATGTGTACAGGAGATAATGTGGGGAAGTTCCAATGGCGGAGTGGTAGGTGAAATTTATAGCAGTTTGCGTGAATGAGACATATTGTCCCCAGTCGTTTTGACTGCTATTAACAGTGCCGCAGATAATTGTTTATCTTATGATTTTCTTTTTCAACAAGAGAATTACTTTGTGCGTGTCGCACTACTATGTTAACTGCTTTAATACGCCATTGGGCACATATCTCTGTAGAAAGTTGGGAGATCAGCTCCGGAGCACGATCAGAGATAATTCCCTCCAGAATAGAATAACGACAGATTAACCTTTCTAGGATAGCCTGTGCGTTATCTTTGGTAGTATGTTGTTTGAGGGGGACAAGTTCAACATACTTAGTAAATGAGTCTTTCATGCAAAGAATGTATTTACAATGTGTAATTTTACATTGGGCCAATGGCCCTAAAATGTCTAGGTGCACGTGGGAAAAAAGTTCATAGTTTCAGAGGTATGCCTTAATGGGGGTGTTTTCGGAAGTACTTCCCATTAACATTTTGGCGTGAAGGACATGTAGTGCAATATTCATGGGTAAGTTTGTGTAATTTGGGGAAATGTACCTTTCTCGAATTCGAAATTCGGTTCTTTGCGTTACGCAATGTTCCACTGCTAGGGAGGCATGGGAGTGTTCGATGACGATTTGAATTAGTGAATCTGGGACTTGAATAAGGAAACATTTAGACTGGGTTGCATAATGCAAAATATCATCGATCAAAACATGAGGGTAGGTGTCAGCAAGAGTATCTTGTTCGGAAAGGGTTTTGTTATGAGATATGATAGGTTTTGCATATTCATAGAGAGTTTTAAGACGTTTGCATATATTTTGTTCATTTACAATGTTTTCCTTTGTCAAAGGGATAGTTAAAGTAAGGAGTACCGTGTTTTGGGCAAAATAATAAGAGCATGTAGGAAGATTTCGACTTAAGTGGTCGGAAATTATATTCAATTTGCCTTCTTTGTAAATGATTGTTGGGTGAAAGTGTGATATGAATAAGTTCCATCTTTCTAACATCCGGAAGTTGTTCATGGCGTATGAGGTGTATCAAAGGCTGGTTATCTGTGATAATTGTAATCGGATATCCTAACACCGTGTTTTTAATTTTTTGTAAAGCGAAAACTATCGCCAAGACTTCCTTTTCAATTGTTTTGAAATTTGCCTCGGATTTGTTTAGTGCTCTGGAAATAAAAGCCAATAGTATCTCCTTGCCATTTTCATCTAATTGGTACAGTACAGCACCGAGCCTAGGTTAGAGACATCAGTATTGATATAGAAGTCCTTGGAGTAGTCATAAAATTGTAATTGGGGTTGGAGTAATAACTTGTCTTTTAAGGTAAGAAAAGCTTGTTGTTATTGTTCTGGTCCCCCCAAAAATTTTGCATTTTCTGTAGTAGCTGTTATGGGCTTGACGGTAACAGAATAGGATTCAATGAGGTGGTTAAAATAATTCAGAAATCCCAGTATTGACCTTGTTTCTAATACATTAGTGGGGGGTTTGAATGTAGTGAGGGTCTGGAATTTTATTGGGTCCGGGGAGATTCCGTCTTGGGAAATTTTGAAACCTAGAAATAGGATACTATTCCTGAGAAATTTACATTTGGCAAGCTTTATTTTCATCCTATTCTTCCTGAAATTGTAAAACAAGTACATTTTCCTAATTGTTAACTTTACTATAGTTAACTGTTAAATCTTTATAGAAGCACATTTTCAATTAAACATGAAGTAGGGAAAACATAATATTGTTATTAATGATATGAATAAAGCAAGATCTGTAAAGAAAATCTTTAATTCGAAATTCCCAAGCAACAACTCATCTGATTGAGCTAAAATCTTCTCAGACGGCTTACATTTCCATCTCCCACAACTACAGCATTGTGCGGTTTTGAAATTGACCTACCCTAAATTATATATATATATATATATATATATATATATATATATATATATATATATATATATATATATATATATATATAATATATATATAAATAAAATTAGATATTATATATATATATATATATATATATATATATATAATATATATATATATAATATATATAATATATATATATATATATATTATACATCGGATATCTATTAATTTTTTTATATATAATTTATGCTGTCTTGATGAGGTCATGAGTTATAGTCGTAATTTACCACAGGCGTGTCGCACCCGATATATTATAAATTCAATAAAATATATATTCCTTTATTTCCTCTATCAGTTACTTCTATTTTTCTTATTATCTATTTCCCCTTGTTCTATCTTTTCATTTTGAGAAAGATTATTATAAATTATTAGGGTTTATCGTGAGAGGTTATTCATCTTATATGAAAAATAATAGATGTACTAATTAATTGAGTAATTTATGCTATAGTATATATAATAACAGCTAAAATAATTATATATTTATTTTTCATTCAATTGTATACTCTTTATGTTAAAATAGTAACTAGTACGGTATTGCACCCCCTTTTTAACATCATCACGAGCTTTGTAATACAAAATGCATGACGATAATTACAGTATGTTTATAAATGTATAATAGAAATAAAAAAAATTCCTTTTCCTATAGGGATGGTCAACTGTAATTTTGTGTGCACTCTAACCAGCGAAAAGGAATACATTTATTAGTAATTCACTTATATATATATATATGATAATCTAATTTAGTTAGGAAAATGTAAAAAAAAAATAATAAAATATAAATAAAATAATAATTTATATATATGTATGTATTTTTTTGATTTTATTTTAGAAAATTAAGGAAGAGAGTATTTACTATTATATATATATTATTATAATATATTAATTTGTAAAGATATTACACTATATATATATATAATATAAATATAGTGCAAATGATAGGTCAGCGTAAGCCGACAGAAACATATTAATGAGTATTAGGTACGTTTATTATCCATACCTCGATATATGTAGGGTAATGAGTGATTGAAGGAACCCTCACCGCGAACACTTCAATATAATACTCAAAAGACGGAGTTCCGATTACACCTATCCCGAGGTATAGGAGAATAGTCCTACCCCGTAGATTTCACTCACGAGCCGAGAACCCCACTCTACGCCATCGAGTGCGTATACCTTTATAGTATGCTTTTAAGTAAAAAATAAATAAGCAAAATTTAATTAATAATGATTAATCTTGTTAATATATTATTTTATTAATCATGATTTCATAATACAGTAAAATTAAATAATACTCTACTAAAAGCTCATATATATATATATTCATAATCATTATAATAATTTACTATAAATTTATTAACAAAATTATTTTTTATCTTTTTATTATTTATTTTTACAATTTTACTATTATAATAATATTTAGACCAAGATTATTCAAATATGATAATTCCTTATCACTCATTAGACTATATAATTAGTTATTGAGTATTTTTATTTTTATATTATATTTATATTTTTATACAATATTATTCCCTACTAAAATTGGTAACACATTTATCCAGCAATGTTTCCTATTTACCCTATAGCCTTATATTGTAGTTTTGAGATATGAGTTGTAGTATGGAACGAAGATAATTTTTGCTGTTAATGAAATAAATCTCATTCTCCCTATTATAATAAATATTAATATTAATATATATATTAATTATTATATATATTATTAATATAATTATATTAATATTATATATATAATATATATATTATATATATATATATATAATATAATATATTATATATATATATATTAATATAATATTAATATATATTATATATATATATTAATATAATATTAATTATATATAATATAATATATAATATATTTAATATATATATATATATATATAATATATATAATATTATAATATATTTATATATTATATATATATAAAATAATTATATAATATCTTTAAAAATGGACATTTCGAAAAATATCTTAAAATTAACATAATTAAATATATAATATGATCGTGACAAGTAATTATTAACTAGACTCAGAAATATAGTGATATAACACTAGAGAGAGAATAATACTTTTCCCTCTTGAAGATCACCGCTTAAATTCACAGTCTAATCACTGCTATAATCAGAATTGCGGAATAATAATAATAATAATAATTAATAACAACCAAGATAAAGTATAGTCGGAGATAAATCTTAGCGAGGTTGAATAGTCACACAAATAAATAATTAAATCGGCTTGCCACATAGTCGAGATAATAGATTATATCAATAATAATAAAATATTCCGCTCTTTTGTTCACAGCTCTCTCATTCATGCACCAACATATTATAGAATATATCGAATTATTTTACTATAAAACTTAAATATTCTAATACATATAGATAAGATATAATACGAGCAATATTATAATCATTTTTTTATTAAGAAGATTCAATAGATTATTCTCTATAATTATCTGACTGTATGTATTACTTAGTTACTCCCCAGTATTTTTTATTCACTTCCCACACTCCTATGATTATATATAAAAGTAGTATAGGGACATTAAGATAAGTAATTCGAGTAAGATATCAGTGACTGAATTGTAGTTTTTAGTCACATGTAATAGTAGTAAACAGCTCAATAAAGTAGCGTTTTGAGTGACTTAGCACTGTAAGTAACGAGTTTGTAGTTTTCCGGTGGTATGGAATTTTAATTGAGTCTGTAGTGCAGTCGTAATGTTCGAGACGAAGTAGTTCATAAGTTTTTTACTACAAACCATGTTTTTAGATCAAATGTCTTATGCTTAGATTTCAACACTCACTTGACACAAGTTGTTTTCCGCACTATAGAACTTTGGCAAGCTTGTAAATTCTCATTTTGGCTAACTCAGATAGTTCCATTCATCCTACAAAAAGGAGTATCGGAAGTACATAGGTGTCGATTTTTTTGAGTTTTTTTGCGTCAGACTCAGTGTGTTGTATTCTCCATAATTTACTTGTCTCCAAGACTCACTTCTTTTTTCACACCCTACCAAGATTTTTCTAGTAAAGTCTATATCGACATCCTATTGAGATAATTTATTTGTTTGAGTAATGTATCAAATATAAATTAAATAAAATTATCTCCTCATCCATGGCGCATGAATGGTCTGGTACTAATCTCATGTAGATGTCTCATCATCCTTACCCATACATTAAGATTATCCAATTCTTTGAGATATGACTATTGTTTTTGTGGACTCTATTCAGTGCTAAATTGACCCACATTAAAAAAAAGTGAATATTCTTCTCTTGAGAAACGTTAAGTTCTATATCCATCAAAGACATCTTTCTCTTTACAGCTAATTTATCTAACTTGAAAATTAATATTATTACAAAATACCATAGTTATTGGTACAAGTCTGTATTCAGATTTTCATCTGTCACATAATTCTATCTCAACTCTCTAAACTTATTGAAGTTTTCAATAGAGATAGAGAAAAACCTATGACATCGTAATATATTATTCACTTTTTAGCTATATTCTGCACGTGAGAACTTTTTGAATATTGGAATATTTTGATATTATCTTTCAATTTTTCTACTTTTTATTCCCCGTAAAAACAACCAAATTTATCGGGAAAAATTTCAGGCTCTTTGATCTAAAGTTCTCAGGGCGAATACAAGCTCAGTTCATTTTCAATTTATAACAAATAATTTTGTATGATAGATAAGTCTCATAAAGAAAGAACTTTTTCAGATGTATATAATAGATTTTACCTACGAAATCTATTATCTTTTCTATGTAGATTATACTTTTTTAGTTCCATGAAAGATATAATATTAAATACGTCATGTTCTATGTCTTGCTTATTATGATATTTACTACATCACAATCATTTCTTTAACGTTTAATTCATAATCTAAATATGGCCATTTCTTACCCCGATCTAAGCCTCTATCCTTCTTCAATATAAAATCAACACAATACGTCACCGCAATAAACCAACAAATACACATACTCAAAACGACCTTCAAAAGTACTCTAATATGTCATGTTCTTTTCATAATCCCTCAAATATAATCTTCAATATGTATTGTATTTGTGCTATATATTGTACCATTATGATGGCACCTCTGCTCGCTCAACTATCAGAACTATATAAATAGAATGCGAAACTACTCTACTCCACACCTACTTGATGTTCCTTTGTTCCAGAAATAGGGCAATCTCAATATCGACATCCTTATCTATAGCATTATTTCAAAAGTCTTTCCTGATTACAGACAGTCACACGGTGCGCCACCAACAATATCAACAATTCTTTCAAAGGTCATAGTGAACGAATGACAGAATGGACCATGAAGAGTAAAATCGTCGCTTCTAGTCGATTTTGAACACTATATCTTTGAACTATTAGTATTCTTGGGCGAAATTTTAAACCCACCTCTTACAAACATAAATTTGAATTACAAGACCCTCCCCCGCAGATCTTATACCAAGACGTATTTTGTTACTGAGTTTCCCAGCAAAATAAAGATCTCACATTTTTTGGTGTTAGAACTTCTACAGTTATATTAGCCCCAAATACTGGTCCTGCGCTAGTCCTGGACTAATTTTCTAGCTGCAAATGCTTTATTATATTGTTGCCACACCTTTTACATCCCTGGGTTGCTCTTCTGAATATCATCTATTTGTTTGCCACGCCGTATTCCCTACTCATAGCTACATATCATTCTATGGGAATCTATTGAAGAGTGTTCACAGCACTTCCAACCTTCATTCACTATTAGTCCTAAGACTTAACTATAGCCCTTTTTAATATATCTAAAGACTTTCTCTCCATTCCATCTTACTACTTAATCTCCTCATCTACCTTACCCTCGACTACCAAGATACCATTATTTAACTATAATTAAATAATTAATTAACATTTGCTATGCAAATATAATTGTGATTTTTCTTTATTTGTACTCTCTCTTAATTAGTCCCTTTCCATGATATACATTTAGACATCTCAACCTTTTAATCTATTAAATTCGCCTTTCACTCACATGTTCCTCCCTGCAATATCGTAGCAAAGTTCAAGTCAGATATCTAAACCTAATAAAGTTTCAGTATAAATACCCATATTATTTTTCTCTTGTCTCCAACCCTGGCAACCCCTTTCCTCTTTTTCCGCCAATTCTTCTATCAACCTTCTTTTTACCTCTCCATCCTTTTTTTTCCTGCCACTCCTATATTATTTCTCTTCTCTCCTCCGATTCCGAGTACCTATTTAACTTTTGCTTTAACTCTCTTCATCTTTTCTTTCATATTCCAAGTTTCATCTGGTTTATACTCTTAGATCCATCCTTTCTTCTCTTTCCTTCTATATCCCATTATTTCTCTTGCAGCATCCCCTCCCAAATAGAAAAACAAAAAACGCCTGGTTTAGATCACCCCCACTTCTTTTCCACTTTTTTGTTTACCTTTTTACAATTCTATGTCTTCCTCCTGCAAAAGTTGAAACATGTTTATAAGATTCATTTCAAACAATTCCTTCACTTCCATTTTTTTAACTCTATCCATCACATCAAATCACCTACCTCTTTTCTGTATAATCTTAGCCAAGATTAAATGATTGTCACTGGCCATGTCTGTCACCCATCACCTATTCTACCTCTCACATTTCTCAAACATGTTTTACGTCACCTTCTTATCTGGAAATGATTTAATATGTAGTAGTAGGAAGTTAAGAGAAGGTTAGCTAGATAGATAGTAGTGTAGTAGTGTTAATAGTTGCATCTTTGGTAGTAGGGCAGGTAGGGATATGCCTATTAATTAGTCTCTATAGCTATGACAGAATAATTACTGCTATAAATAAGTATAAATGATATAATTATTTTATATAAGGGAATAAAACTGCTTACCGCGTAATATATGAAGGACGTATGTAAAAAAACTAGAAGAAGCTATCAAACCCGGAGTTTTAACGAAAAAGATTTATTTTTTTACCTTTTTTTTTTTTTATTTATTTATTTTTTTATATTATTAATTAACTTTTTAGTGTTTCATTTCTCTATTTATTTTTTTTGATGGCCTCTGTGTTTCTTAATTCCTTTTAAATCGCTGTGTTATTCTCTTAGGAGTTGCTTTGAGACATAATTTTTTGTTTATTTATCTCTTAACATATGTTTTCATTCATTGTATTATAAATTTTACTATTTATATTACTATATATACATAATATATATATATGATATTATATATATATATAATATATATATATTAAATATTAATTTAATAATATATAGATAATATATATATATATATATATATATGTCAAATATAGTTTATTTATATTATATCATATATATATCATACTATATATATATATAATAATATATTAATAAATATATTATATAAGTATATTATATATATATACCTATTAGATATACTTATATATATATATGATATATATAATTTAATTATACTATATACTATATATATATATATATAAATATAGTAATATATATGCATATATATATATATATATAACATATATATATTATATATATTAATAAAATAAATACTATATATATATAATTATATACTATTATAATATATATATATATATATATATATATTTAATTAATTATATAATATATATATATTATATATATAGATATATTATATTAATATTATATTATATAATAATGTACGTATTAATATATATTAATATTAATATATTATATGTTATAGTATATATATATAATATATAATTAATTACATATATATATAATAAAATATATATATATATATTATATATTAGATATATATTATAATATATATTAATAATATATATATATTAGATATATATATAATGAAATATATTATATAATATAAATATATATATAATATATATTATATAATATAATATTATTAATATTTAGTAGTTGTTTATATAATTTATTATATGTTAATTAATTATTTATATATATTACTATATTATATATATATATATATATATATAATATATAAATATTATTATATATATATAAAATAATATATATAGATATATAATATATATTAATATATATTATATATATATAAATATATAATCATATTAATTATATTAATATAATTATATTATATAATAATATATAGAATTATAATAGATTATAATATTAATATATATGTATATATATTAAATAATAATATATATTATATATATTATATATATATATAATATTATATATTAATCTTACCTAATATTACCTATACTAGTTTATAGCATTATTAATCATCGACTCATATACAGGATACAAGGTTCATGATTATACTAACATCTTGGTATATTATATACGATAATAGATATCCTATTACTTATGTATGTAGAATAAGGGTATGTCAAATAAATATATCAGAAAAGGAGGTACAGTTAAATTAGATTTATTATATTGTGATAGTGATGGCCTCCGTAAGTGTTTGTAGACCAATTGGCTGCTGGAATGAACCACACAGCAAACTCCTCTCACCAAGACATCTCCCCTTTCAGCATAGGCAGAATTTGGTGAACTTTTTATTACAGTATATAAATATATATACAACTCGTTCACTCTAGTTCGTCTCGGACTACGTGTACGATAGAACATGAGTTTTTTAAGTGTGATTTGTACTTCCTTACGCGAGATAAGCAGTGTTTCTCTTATTCTGCAACAGATATTCTCACGAGACACCTGTTATAAATTATATAACATAAATGTAAAAATTAAAATAAGCATCAATATAAACACTTTTCGTATAACTTATAAGTAGGAATTTAATATCCTTTGTGTACATTCGACCATCTTCCGGAGAAGTGGGAAATATTCTTTTGTTTTATTTCTTTGTGTATAGATTAATTGTTCTATTATCATGATTTCTATCTCATTAATATAAAAAAAAGATATCAGAAGTAAAATAATTGTGTTAATTTTAAAATAAATAGTTTTTGTTTTAATTGTGAGAGAAATTCCTCTAAATAGGCTTAAACTTTCAAATACCTAACTTTAATATTATTTAACTGGTTTTCGTTTATATTATATGTCTTGTTTCACGTTTTTCTGTAATAACACAGATGCTTGACTTCACTTGACTTATCTCTAGAATGTTAAGAGATTTAGTTATTTTAACCAGTTATAATATTGTTGACCGTTTTGATACTGTCTGTAGCGATCTACGTTATAGTGCGTTATCCTTGCTCTATAGACTCGAATACCACCTATATAATAATGACGTAGTGCCTATTCACTCATATATATATTATATATATATATATCGTGTATATTGGAATACATATATATATATATATAATAACAGACAAGTTCAATGTTAACTAACCAATATTAAATTTATACATTAAACGCCTTCTTATCTTAAACTAGAGGATAGGAAAACCACGCCCCTTTCACACAGGTTCAATAAATAAATCAAATACAGTATATATAAATTATAGTAAATGAGCTTATTATGATATTTACGAATAAACTTATATTTTTTAGGTTTTACTCATATTATTAAATTATACGGAACTGTAAAACTTATACTTGTACAATTAGATTAAATTTAATATATAAATAATTTTTTTATAATCATAAATTTTTTAGGGTTATAAATAATTAATATCAATCAGAATTTAAATATTTATATATTATTTATTAAATATAATATCTTGGCGACTTGTTAATAAATTTAACTATTAATATATAATATATATATAGATATAATATATATATAATATATATATATATATATAATATATATATTATATATAATATATATATATATATATTATATAATATATATATATATATATATAATATATGAAATAAATATATATATATATATAATATATATATCTTTATATCATAATATATGTAGTATATTATATATTAATAATAACAAAAATAAATTAATATAAATAACTATATAAGATTATAATATATATACTATATAAATTAATAATATAAATATATATATATTTATTATAATATAGATATTAATAATATATATTATAAGTATATTATATAATAAAATATAATATATTAATTAATTTATATAATTATATATATATATTAATAATATATAATATATATATAATATATATATATATATAATTATATTATATATATTATAATATAATATATATATATATATAAAACTAGAATATTATAATATATTATAATATATAATTAATAATTCAATTTCCAAATTATGTTAATATTATAATATATTATATGATATATATTATATATATAGTAAATATATATATTATATATATATATATAATATAAATATATATATATATATATAGATTAATATATATATATAAATATTATAAATAGTAATATATTGTATAAAATTATTGGAGTACAATTGAACTGTTTTTTAAAATTAAAAGTGATTTAAAACAATACGGATAAATAACTCATTAAATTACTAATTAAATTTAATCAATTTATTAGAATTATTAAAATAATATTAATAATAATAAAAAATAATAATATAATAATAATAATAATAATAATAATAATAATAATAATTATCAATAATGAAATAAATAATTAAATAATAATAATATATTAATTAATTAATAATCATATAAATAGATCAATATAATATATAATAAATTAAAAATTGAATTAAGCATATATATAGATTAATATAAAATATTAATAAATAAATTAATAATAATAATAAATCTTATACAATAAAACATTAAAATTTGAGATAGACATTTTCATAAGATGATGATAAAGTAACTAAAATTGAAAAATTATAATAATATATAATAATTTCTAATATAGTTTAGTTAATTCTCTATAATTTCGTATCCAGGTTCTATATTAAATGTTATGGTTAAAGACCATTATATAAAGATATTATATTATATATTAATTTTTTTTTTGCATGTTGAATCCATCAAGTCATCATATTCATCAACTTATGCAACCTATTACATTACAGTTGAGAAATAAAAGTATAAACTATTAAAGTAACTCTACGCTCAGGATTATACTTATATGTCTTAAATATCTATTTAGTAAGCACAAACGATGAGTAATATTTTCATAAGTTGAAGGAGATTAAATTCTACTAGGATATTAATATAACTAGAAGTATTTCGAAGAACGCCAAATCATGCCCGTATAAAAGGTTTATTCATGTCTAACAATTGAAGCACAGGTGTATTTGACCATAAAAAGAACAATTTTACCTACTGTTAGTTCTCTCATTACCTTCAATGCATAAAAAACTCTTATGTGATAAATGCTTAATACTTCTATCGCGGCTGGCTGTAAGTGGTCAGTTCTACTACGAGTTATTAATCACACGTCCCATTTATAATCTAGAGGAAAAAGAATGAAGTCAGACAAACAAATTACCTTTACCTATATATATATTATATATATTATATATAAATATATATATAATACTATATATTATTATTAATATATTACTATATATATAATATATATTATTAATATACTATAAATTATATAAATATATACATAATTATATATATTATATATATATATACTATATAATACCCATATACTATATATATATTAATACTCATATCTCTTATATAATTATTATATTTAATAAAATTCAACTAAATAACTTTAATAATATTAATTATATTATATCATATAATATATATATATCACTTATATTAATTTCTCCATTTTCATCTTTTAAAATAAACACTATAGTTTGTACTGTGAAGTTTAATAAACGATATTTCGATACCTGTCTTTTTATGTAACATATTTAACGTTTAATATATTACAGTTCATAAAGTATTATGGTACAAATCACTATATACTAATACTTAAGTATATATATAAAGGTTAAAGAATATTTCTTGTAACTTATTCCACGAACATCATCAAGTTTAGCAACTTTTAACGCGATTACAAAATTCTAAACTGATCCAACTTATTATTAATTACACTATATTCACTCATTTTGATCCATTATTTATTAATCCATTACTCTAGTTTATAACATATATACCATTTATGATAACTGAATGCGTTATTTTTGTATTTTATATATATACAATCTTAGATATAAAAAGTTATAAACTAATTTATACACTCAGATAATATTCACCATACCCTACTGCGATGTGACTTAACGTCAAATAAATATTATTATACCTATATTTGATCATATATAAATACCCTTTTTATTGACCTATAATTATAGAGTGATTCCGCTTGGACAAATCATCTGAGTAAATCAAGTATACTTATAATACTTAAATCTATTAATACATGATTTATCTCACTTAAATCATTTATAACTATTTAATTTTAACTATTTTATATTTATTAACTTAAAACTTTTAACTTACTTTTAACTTCATTTATTCAAACATATACTTTTATTTTAATACTTTAACTTTTAACTTAACTTATAACTTATAACTTAAATTAATAATTGGAATTATTAATTAATATATATATATATATATATAAATAATGAAATATATATTAAATATATTATATATATTAATATTATATATAATTAATATATATGATATATATATTATTATATATTATTAATATACTAATATTATATAATAATATATTTTAAATATTTTTAAATATTTTTATAATTATAATATATTAATATTAATTATATATATATTAATATATATATATAAATATATATATATATTAATATATTATTTATATATAGTGTATATATATATTAATATATATATTAATAATATATAATATATAATAATAATAAATATATGAAGAGAGAAGTAATGAATTATATCGACCAATCACGACAACGACAGCACATATAAAGAGCTCCATGCCTTCATAAAATATTATTACTACATACTTTATCTTTAATAATATATTTTGTCTCTTAGCTTTATGATTCCATTTATTCACTATACATACACTTATAAAACATATTACCTTAGGATTAGCATATATGGTAAGTATAGATAGTAGATATATACAATATTGTATATATTAATGAATCCGGTATAACCTCTTAAATGAGAAAAATGAATCTTATAAAGCTTTCGATTAATTAATTATTAGATAACTTTATTTAATTATGGCTATATATATATATATATAGAAACGTAAAAATTATAATTTATATATTATTTA
>JABUQX010117173.1:2500-29600 GCA_015478945.1 Trachelipus rathkii | reverse complement strand
ATATATACATATATATATATATATATATATATATATATATATATATATATATATATATATATATATGTTATATATATATATATATATATATATATATATATATATATCGGTTTTTTTGTTAGGTGGGTAGATCATTTTAATTAATATATGTGTATTAGGTGAGTTTTAAATGTTTTTTAAAGAGACGGCAGGAACAGCAAAAACGTCGACGAAGAAAGAAGCCTTGAAACATATGGCAAATATCAATGATATCAAAGTGAATTAAGAAATATAAATGAATCAATTTATTTTGATTACCTTCCACCGTCTACCTTCCACATTCCACCCTCCGGTGCCGGAGCCGGAGGCGGAACCGGCAACAAAAATTACCGTCGGCGCAACCCTTGTGAGAAGTTGGAGGCTTTTGATTTGCTTGGAAGAATAGCCGTTAGAGGAGTTTTTGGTGGAACCGAACTTCCAATTATAATTTGAATTATCCATCAAAGTTAATATTTTGAGATTCAGGCATAGGCGTAACTAGGAAGGGGCAGGAGGGGTTATTATTCATAACGGCTTATGTTTAAAAATCTAATACCATCTATTCAGTATTTAATCACCAAAAATTGGCTCATGAATAATATCTTTATTATTATTATTATTATTATTATTATTATTATTATTATTATTATTATTATTATTATTATTATTATTATTATTATTATTATTATTATTATTATTATTATTATTATTATTATTATTATTATTATTATTATTATTATTATTATTATTTTTATTATTATTATTATTATTATTATTATTATTATTATTATTATTATTATTATTATTATTATTATTATTATTATTATTATTATTATTATTATTATTATTATTATTATTATTATTATTATTATTATTATTATTATTATTATTATTATATTATTATTATTATTATTATTATTGTTATTATTTAACAAATGTTTATAAATTCGTACTGAAATATTATTATTATTATTATTATTATTATTATTATTATTATTATTATTATTATTATTATTATTATTATTATTATTATTATTATTATTATTATTATTATTAGTAGTAGTAGTAGTAGTAGTAGTAGTAGTAGTAGTAGTAGTAGTAGTAGTAGTAGTAGTAGTAGTAGTAGCACAGAACTACAGAACTACAGAACTACAGAACTACAGAACTACAGAACTACAGAACACCGACTAGCAAAGACTTTACGGTCCACTCAAGGCTAGTCTGTTAAGTATTTTTGTTTATTTAATTTGTTGGATGTGTCTACTGTTTTAAAGCAAATCTGTTATGTGTTTTCGAAATAAGTATATTATTTTATCTATTTCTATGTAACATATGAGTTTGCTCACTTGGAGCAGATCTGCTTCTAAGTAACAAACATCATAATCTGTTAAGTATTTCTGTTTTTCTGTAGTAGTAGTAGTAGTAGTAGTAGTAGTAGTAGTAGTAGTAGTAGTAGTAGTAGTAGTAGTAGTAGTAGTAGTAGTAGTAGTAGTAGTAGTAGTAGTAGTATTTACTCTTTATGATTCGTAAGGTAAGAACCACAAAAAGTTTACGATTTACAATTCCAAGTAAGAAAATACAAAATCTTGAATAGCACTGGTACTGTTACGAAAAAAAATAAATAAACCACTAGTAGCAAAAACAGCTTCAGAATTTTAAAACTTTATTAAGGAAAAATTGTTCACTGACAGCTGACCTGATATGTGTTAATCTATAACTATTTTACTTTGTTTCAAGGGACTCATTAAGCATTATGATATTAACAATATACATTAAAAATACGATGATCACTAATTATTTTGCGTTTAATTTATGATAGAGGGTATATAAATTTAATTAATATTTAAGATGGTTATTTCAATATTGTGTTGCAGTGGACAAATTAGGTTAAAAGACCAAGATTTCTGATAGTATTTTGTAGTGTTATGATAAAAAGTTCTTTCGAATGTATGATTTGAGATATTGATGACCCACCTGAGGTTAATATGTACCATTTGAAAATGAAGATAGAGACAGGAAATATACGATATTATTGATAAATTTCAAAGAATAACACTTCTAAAATAATATTATATACAATAAACATGGATAGTTTTCAATAGAACATGTAATACGTTATTTCAATATCTTTCAATAGCCCTTGTAATATGTTAATTCGATAGTTTTTAATAGCCCTTGTAATATGTTAATCAAGCTGTAAAATTCCATCAATCCACCTAGCTGCACAAAGTTTTAAAATATATCTAGAAATTTTCTGGTACAAATAAAAAGACCAAAATGAAAAGAGGTCTTGGATAAATTCACATATATTTCGTTTTAGTATTTAGAATCTATTTTTTTTAAGTTATAGTATTTAAAAATTGTATTTAAAAATTCAAGTGTTGAAGAATTTTAGTATATAAATTTAGTATTTAAATATAGTAATTTAATTATAGGCTTAAATTTTACGTACCAAAACTTGGTTAAGCTGTGGGCTGTCTTGACCTTAACCACTGCGCTTTGAGTACTCTGTGGTAATTTTGTAGTACGCGAGAATCAAGCATTAATAGTTTAACACAATTTACGCTTTTGCATCTAAATTTCAATATTTCAATATTAGCATTTAAGTTTTCAAATTTAAATTTAATTTAATTGCTTAGTTAGGTTAGGTTAGGTTAGGTTATTGTTGATAATCTGTATATATATATATATATATTATTATATTTATTTATATATATATATATTATATATATATATTAATATATATATATATATATATATATATATATATATATATATATATATATATATATATAATATATATATATATATATATATATATATAGATATATATATATATATAGACATATATTATATATATTTTTTTTAATAATATTATATATATATATATATATATATCTATATATATATATGTTTACTATATATATTATATTTATATATTTTATATATAATAATATTATATATATATATATATATTATATATTTCTATTTAATATTGATAACATGTAGCGAAATACTTGTTCATAAAAGACAACAATGATTTCTTCATTCAGATCACGAGAAACTACTAGTAACTTCCTAACTTTGAAAAAAGTTTAGGATCTACACATAGTATGAACTTCCAGATTTTACATATATTCATAGCTATATTATTAATGAAGATAATATTTAAATATTGATACGTGTAGGCATACATTTATAATATGTAGAATAATATATTGATAAATATAAAGATAAATAATTAGAATAATAATAATAAAAAATAATAATAATAATCTAATAATAATAATAATTAATAATAATAATAATAAAAATAATAATAATAATAATAATAATAATAATAATAATAATAATAATAATAATAATAATAATAATAATAAATATTATTATGATTATTATTATTATATTAATATTATAATTATTATGTATTATTATTATTATTATTTTTTTTTATTATTATTATTATTATTATTATTATTATTATTATTATTATTATTATTATTATTATTATTATTATTATTATTATTATTATTATTATTATTATTATTATTATATTATTATTATTATTATTATTTATTATTATTATTGATTATTATTATTATTATATTATTATTATTATTATGATATACACTTTTTAACTGTTTTGCCTTAATTATTGTTAATATCAATTGCATACTAGTTATTAATGTCACTGTATACCAGGTTATAGGGTGTAGTTGCCCTATGCTATTCTGCCGGGTATTCTATAATCTCCGTAATCTGGAAATAACTATTATTAGAGGAATCCTACTCACATACCTAGATAGAAACGAACCAATTCTTGAACACCCATATACTAATCGCCAACTAATCCTTCCGTATTAAAACACCTAATTTATCACTACTCTATCGTAAACCTTTCTATGACCCAAACTGCGTTAAGCCTCTTAATATATTACTTTCCTTCTCCTATGAGTGATATATATACATAAGTATACTTATTATACACCCAATGCCCTTAAGTAACTACTTTTTACTTGTGATACTAATTATAATTCGGGTTACTATAATTGGTATATGATAGGAAGGTTAATATAGTTCGATACTTATTATTTAAGGTGATAACATATTCTTGGATAATAATGACTCATTTTATTTGACCCTGAGGAGGCTTTATGAGTACTAATTTTTTGGTATATATGGGTTAATATGGCCGTGTAATTCACCCTCAGATATTGAGATAGATAACAGATTTTCATATCCATCTATTATTAAATTTTTTTACTCCCCATTTTTACCTAATGAGGTGTCCCGATGAGTGTGTTTACTCGTATACCTCAGATAGATAGTACATACTTTCCTATCGTGCCAGGGGAAAATATATACAGCTTCGTTTCTCCTATCACTTCTAACTAATTATTTCATCATTTTCTTCCTTATGAGAAGTTCGTTTGTACAAGTGAATATTTAATTTTATATTTATCAAATACCGGCTAGGCGTACCATACTATTATTTTACAGAAGGGAAATACCCATGTTGGCCTAAGTGTATTTGAGTTGTCTCCTTTCTATGTCTTAGTACGTTAGACAATAAATAAAAAAGAATGGTCTCACGCCTTAATATGTGTGAGAATATGGAATTTTTCCAAGTCACATAGGATACAGACCACAAAAGTAAATATAACATATTGTCGTTTGTATATGGGACATACGTGTTTGTTGTTTTATGATATATATAATCAATTTAAACTGTCACCTCCAAAAGATTCTAGTTACCGTCTAATACGTCTACAAAACTTATAGAGAAGCCATTCTCTAACCCGGCTCCTTTCATTTCATATTCATTCTCTGCCCGATTCTAGCTTCACATCCTCCTACTCTTATCCTTTCTCAGTATTTCCCACTCTGATAACGTGCGAGATTCACGTGAGTGCTTGTGTATGAGTATTCCTGAGATCACTATTGATAAAACTCGAACGGAAAGATTAGTTGTTCAGGATGGCATTCCTTAGTGTGTGTATCTAGGAAGATAGTGTGACAGTTGAGTGGGCGCCTGTTCATGTTTCAACTTCATCTTTCTATTGTCATTTAATACTATACTATTTCCCAATGCTTGAAAAGATGTTTATTGTGTTCCACGTCTCGACTTCTCGATGTACTAATACGTAGCACGTGTTGCTCTAATCACCATTGCTACACTAAGTGTCTATTCGATTCTAACAGATCACCAAAACTCTCTGACTCAATCAAGTTGTTTGGAAATTATTCTGAAGGATCTAATTTTGTGACAGCTACTCGCATCCTCATCCATTTCCTACGAGAACCTCCATTCTGGATGTCGTTCAGTTCTCCTTTCTTGTCACATCATCAGATATGGATACTTGTCTCGACACCGTCTACGATAAAGTAGTTTACTGGTGTTAATAACTTTCCTCAAATTACTCTACTGATCTCTCTGTGCAGCCTCGCCTCTAGTGAGTCTGTGTATGTGTGCGCTTTGATCACAAAATACAAATCAGTTTGACTAAGACAGCTTAATGTAAAAGTATAACACAAACTTCAAGTGTAATCTAATTCTAGCTTTCCTTCCTTTGTTTTTTGTCTGTAAACTCTGCTCAACGCTGAAAGTATTAAGGAAACAATATATAAAGTGAGGCTAATCTCCATCATGTCCTCAGGCTACCTTGCGAACGCCTCATACTGGTCAACACTGATATATTTTCATCTCAAAATTTATAGGAGGGTCCATTTACCTTGTGTAAGGTTGTCGTGCTCCTCTCACACAAAGTTATCATGTCTTACATCTCCAAATCTATATCTTACTTTCTCATCACGAGCAATATCACCTAAAGCCTACCATTCTAACAACTCGTTCACCTCTTTATGCTTGATGACTCTAACACACCACTACGACACAATCTCCATCACTTTACAACTCTAGCGCTCCATCATTTATGCGAGCACTACTCAACAATTCTGTTCTGTGGACAACTTCTTGCCGTATATTCTATTTTTCCGTGATGTAATATTAATCTTTCTCATCTTCAAAGTATAACATGTCTGCGTCCACCTGAAATTTCGAAGGTTTTGGGCTTATTGTTAAGGTTTCCATTAATTCTTGATTTTTATTCTCACCCTTAGCCTTGATAAATAAGACTTTGCCCTGTGAGTAAGTTGGTGATCATAATTATGTAAATATATATATATATTAATATATATATATTATATATATATGTAATATATATATATATTATATATATATTAATTATATTAATTATTATATAATTAATAATATATAATTATATATATATATTATATATATATAATATATAATATAATATATATATATATATTCATAATATATATAATATAATATAAATATTTTCTTTATAAAATATATACAATTAGTATATTAATATATATATATATATATATATATATATTATATATATATATATTATATATATATATATATATATATATATATATATATATATATATATATATATATTAATATATATATATATTATATTATATATAAAATATAATATATATTAATTATTAATATATATAATATATAATATATAGTATTAATATTATATTTAATATATATAATAATGATTAGTTATTTCTCTAATACGAAAACTTAAGCCATAATTTTCAAGAACGAATTAAATTTTGAATTATTTATAAACTGATTACGGGAGGATTTCAGCTACATCGAAAACTTAGTGCTCTATATAAAATTAATTTCTCTTAGACAAAAATCATAAGTCAGATAGATAAATAGATAGATAGATAGATAGATATATAGATTAGATAAGTAATTAATATAGATAGAGAGATGTAAGATAGATAAGTATAATTAGATTTATAATACATTACATAGATAGAATTCTATTAATTAGAAGGCTTTAGATAGTTATTACATTTGATAAATATAATAAATAATAATGCATATGTTCAAACTTTCTTAATTCAATATTAATTTTGATACTTTTAATTCTAATTTTATTAATTATGTGTTAAATATTTAATATTATTATTATATTACTATATATATATATATAATAATATATTATATATATATATATAAGTTATATAATATAATATATATATATATTAATATATATTATATATTTAGTTTATAGATTAATATATATATATATTATATATATTTAATATATATATATTATAATATATATACTCAGAAAAATATGTTTGTCTTTGCTCTCACTACCCTTGAGGTTATATTTACAACAAGTAATGAAAAAATAAATTTATTTTAACATTTATATATGAATAATTCGCTATATTCTTCCAAAAATCACAATTTAAAAATTCTAACTCATATTATATAATTTTATAAATAATGAGATTTTAATTTACATAATAATCAGCCCGGCTTTTGTATATAATATAATATATAGATAATACAATTTATTATATATATATATTAATAGATTATATATATAATATATATATATTTATATAATAATTAATAATAATATTAGTTTATATATAATATAATATTAATATATATATAAATAATTTATTATTATATAGTTATTAATAAATATATATATATATTAAATATATAATAAATATATTATATATATATATATATTATGTATATATATATATATAGTATATATATATTTAATAATATATTATATTATATATATATAATATTATATATATATAAATATATTATATATATATATTATAATTAAATTATTAATATATATTATATATATATATTAATTATATATATATAATATATTATATTATGTTTATATATTATTAATATATATAATATATAATATATATAATATATATATATATATTATTATATTATATTAATATATATTATATATATTCTTTTAGAAGATGTATATAAATAAAGTGAGAACAAACACAAGGATATAATAAGATCGCATGAAATGAGTCAATAAAATGAATTTGATTCAAATTAGATAATTATAGTTAGAAGCTTACGTCACCTAATTGACCTAATAAATATGTCTAAAAAAGATCATGTAATTGACTTACTTTTTTCTTTATACCTTTAAAGGAGTCTCTCCATTAACTAATAATAAATGGGAACAACACAATAAATGATAATATATATATTCAAGTGATTAGGCTTTTGTATTTCTGAGTCCATTCCTTCTTAACCTATCGTTTCTCTCCTACTTACGCTGCTCTCCACCGTCCTGCATTCTCTCATCGTTTTTCTGTGATGTATGCTACCCGTCATATTATCACTTCTTACTCTAGTATTGCTCAATTTTTTCTTGCGCCTATCCATCTTACGTGTATGTCACTCTCTATCTTGTCTCTATTTCGTCTCCGCTCCTGTCTCCATGTGCCTATCTCTCTTTATCCTCTCTCACTCATTTTTACTTCATTACTCTCTCTGCATTGCGACCTAGTAATACTAAAAGGGTTTCCTTTCTAAAATTAAATTTTAAAGATTTTTTTTTTTCATTTTGAAATTGGCTTAGGGATTTTTAAAGCTTTTTAAAAACAGAGCTTTAGATTTCAATGGCTGGGGTATTGGAAAAAATGTGCTCCATTACAAACCCAAACCCAGTCATGTTGTGAGCAAATCACATATTAATTATAATATATAATATAATTATATATATAATATTATATAATATTATTAATATGATATATATAATATATATAATATATATAATATATATATATATATAATATTTATATAATATATATTATATAATATATATTATATATATATATAATATATAATATATATATATATATATATAATTATATATTTATTTTAATATATTATATATATATATATAATATATATATATATTATAATATATATATATATATATTTATATATATATATATATATATATATATATAATATATAATATTAATATATATTATATATATAATTTTATTATTTATTTTAATTGATTATTCATATATATATTTATATACATAACTGACATGGGACATAGTATATATATAATATAAATATATATATAAAAATATATATATATATAATAATATATATAATAATAATAATAATTAATATATAATATAATATATTATATAAAATTACACCACTCCCACGATAGTGCCCTTTAATTCAGGAGGGGTCAAGAAAAAAAAATACATCAAAAAACATATCCAATCCAGACGCCTAACGAAAAAAATCTCTTTCAGAGTGAGCGTCAAAAAACGGTGGACTTTAAAGAGAGGAGATCAAATGCAGTTGGAAAAAACAGAAGATGGCAAGGAGTTTCAACGAAACAGATGTAGGCTGGAAAAAGTTGACACACAACGAACGAGTCTGGAAGCTCTCGAAGCTCACGCAAAATTCATTTGGCAGAGAGCAAGGCCACCCTCTTGTGCTACAATGGGATGCAATGGAAGCAGAATTTGCGAGTAGCCCAACTCCCCAGAGCATCTGCCGCTGTAGTACCATAAGAAAAGAGATGATGCAACCAACGTTACGGCACGAGAGATAGAGGGTCAAGACGTTTGAAATTAAGGACAGCTGCTCTAAGGGGTAGGTCTTCTTGAGGGCTGGGTCTGTACTACCAACGTGCTCTTTCTATACAATTATGGATCGACTCGAACGCACCTGCACGTACCACTCCGACATAGTTAGTAATCAGTTACTCTAAGACGGAGTTTTACAGCACCTTGCCTAGGTGCCATATGAACCCTCAGAAACCGGGAGAGAAACTCTCTGCATAGTTCAGAGAAAAAAATTTCTACGCAGTCCTATAACTCATTGAGGAACATGAGCTCAGCAGCCTTAACTATCTTTGACGCGACACACGGTTCTGGAGCACCCCGTTTTTGATTCTATATAAGGATTAGCTCTCTCTATATATATGCGGAACACTTTTTATATTGGTCCTTTTATCTGTGTTATAATTTTACCACCTCCTGTCTCAAAATAGTAGAATTTATGTTATATAATTATTTTTTTGTTTGTTGTGAATCAATACAATGGATCTAATGACTGTTCAAAACAGTGATATTAGACGTATTTAGAGCTCGATACTAATATGAAAATAGAAAGTTGGGAGGTGTTTTATAGAGGGAGATTGAAGATATGAAGATGTTGAGTTTCAAAGAGTTGAATTTCAAAGTTTTGCGGTATATATGATCCTCCTACTACGGCAAATCCTAATCCAGGTCGGTAAGAAATTAGAATCTAAGAAAGCTGAAGGGACGAGAGGCATAATATTATATATTAATATGCAAAAAGAGGGAGCAGATTATGTAAATTGCTAATGTTGGTAAAAGAATGGATAGAATATTGATAGTCATCCAGATACAATAAGTAATAATTTATATATATATATATGTTTTAGTATAATAACAGTGTATATATATTATTAACTAGTAGTAGATAAGTATACATAGCTATATATATATATATATAATATATACTATGAATGGAGTAATTTTACTGTATGTAATGAATATAAATAAATGTAATATGATATTATTAAAATGAGTTATTTAGAGTAGATATGAAAAATACATGTATTATAAGTCAAATATGATATACTGGTAATAATACACTATATACACTAATAACAATCTAAATAGTAGATAATAAGTTATAAGGTATTATGATAAGTTCCTCCATCTAACGAGTATATATGACTATGATATAATATTAATATGATGTTCATGATATAAATATATATAAGAATATATAATATATATTGGACATAAGAACTTTCAAACAAAAGTAAGGAATAGAAAGCTATTTTATCCTGCAGTGCCAGTTAAGATCATTAGTATCCGAGGTGTTGAAAATTTCTATTATATTGTAGATATTTATTAGTATCAAGTGTACTATATATATTATATATATATATTACCACCACATCAATATAAAATTTACTATCATTACCATAGATTTTCTCATACCCAGCATATCAAGACCTAATTAGAACAAGAAATTTTAGATATAGGAAAGTAAATATATGTCATAATACTCATAGAGTTATAGTATATACTAAACTATGTAGGAGTAACGCATTCACCCTAAATAGGCGTAGCGTAAGTGAAATGTAAGACCTTTGAGGCGAGAGTCGAATTAGCGCACAATAACGTTTTGCAGTCTGAAAATCGATTCCCGCTGAATAGGGAGAGATCAATGTTTGTTACAGCATAGCGACTGAGCATCCCAACACGATGGAGTTTGACTGTCGTCCGCTGCGCACCCCAAAATGTGAGAAAATGCTCGTAGAGTGGGCTGAAATTTGGATAGAGGATTCGCAGGTGGTCTGCATCGGATATGTATGGATTCCGAATTCATATAGATTTCGGCCTCTTGACTAATAAGCGGAAACTAAATAAAATCCGATTAACTTTGTGATGATAGACTAATAGCTCAATAAGATGTGTTTTTGATGGATATTATGCTCATGGGTTTTTGAGTACCGAAGTTTAGTTGTCATCATAAGTTCGCTACCGGTTGTTCTTGCGGGGAGCGCATCTCTGGAAACGTTGGAGTTCCCCCGCCCAAAAAATTTATGCGGCTGCCATTAGAGATCCGTAGGAGCAGGACAAATAGATCGAAAGTGCGGACAAGAGAAGGAAGTGTGTCGAGTGCAAGGAGGTTTGTTCAGAGGAATGTGATACGAGGATGAGTCAACAGAGGGCTCCGGTGTGGGACCCGCTCAGCCTCGGGCTGCACATGAAGCCGATTACTTCCCATTCAAAAAAACAATTAGTTTGGAATCCCATAATTGTGAATCAAATATGATGATGATGTAGCGATACGGTACCGGCTGGCAAATAAGCGCTATTTACCTTGAACTGTTCTAATTATATAATACATATTAATATTATATGAACTATCCTAATCTATGCGCATATCAACATTAGTGAAAGATAACTAATATAGGAAACCTGAGGAGAAATAGAAGGTATAGTTAAGAGAGGAAGGGATGCTAGTGATTATCGTCCAGGGTAGAATTAGATGTAAAAAGGAGACCCGAAGAGATTAGCCTTTCAGTAGGAGATGATTAGTCATACTAGATCCGTTCAGAGTCGAATAAAGTAAGGTAAGGAAAGACAGATATTTACAAAATGTGTTTAGAGATGTTTTTGGACAAGTGGGTGCCAGAAATTATTTTTATATCAGTTATTAACGGTGAGAGACCAAGTTAAAATGGTTGCCTGGATCATCTATTCTTTATTATTAATCTGAAATTAGTGGTGTTAGCCTGTCGATTGATAAGATAATCCCGGACCAACGTTCCAAGCAGAATGGGAAATTATATATAAGTTAATGGTGTATAGTGAGAGAGCGAGTTAAGTATTTACCATGTCCGATAGGGCGTATGATTTCTATATATATATCATGAATGGCGTGAGAGCATAGGTACTCCATTACGATACTATAGATTTTGTGGAGAAATAGAAAGATATAGTTGAAGATGAATGATAACCTACGCTATATACCCACTTACGGATTATGTAAATATTACGGAGCTTATATACACTACCTTATTTATCTCATGGTCAATTTTAGTACTCGCGCATACACGCTCACTGTATTCACTAACGCAGTCAGAGTCCAGATGATATGTAGCAATATACTCACGAGAATCACAATGTTTATCAAAGTATAAATATTGACGACAGTGCAAGGATGTCCACTTCACTAAAAGTCTCCAAAGTTAGAACCCCTGTATATTAATTAAAGCAGCTTTCACAGTGCTTCTAAGTAAATTATTAAAAAAAATGTTTCAGTAATCTATGGTAAACGAAACTAAACTTTAAGCCTTTACTTAAACTTTATATTATAGTAATGATTAATGGTTGCATAACTGACTATATATAACGTACGTTAACGTAAGCTTTACTTTAACGTATATATAATTGGTTAATATTTTATTATTTCATTATATATGGAAAAGGTACACATCTCGTTCTGCACTTTTAAAGAGAAAAACCACTTCAATGATTTATAGAGCTCAAACTTTATTCCGATTACGTAGATTAACAAAAAATTGGCATGAGCTTAACTGGAGGACAGGATAATCGGACGTATGAACTAACCTAGATAATATATAGGAGCGTATAGATATATAATTAGTAATATATAATATATGTATAGCATTATTTAATACTATCAATTCTATATAGTAAGTAATAAGCGTAAATATAGTATTAGTGTGAGTATAATAGAAAACTAATTAATAATCAAGTACGATTGTATATTCAAGAATCTAAATATGCTTAAAGAGCTATTTTCAAAATTATATCGTACCAGGTGGTATATAATTGACGTCTCTCTTTTTTAACTGTCGCTTTTTTTTTTTTTTTGCTGATGGGTGGGTTGAATATGTGTAGCGTTTCAGACCGTTTGAGAATATACTGAAAAAGTTTTGTCCTCCTTCCACCTCGCTGCACTATCAACATAATGAGATTGTAGGCTAACTCCGATGTCTGCCTTAAGTGTGGTGTACAGTGATACTGAGGAGAGAATTTTATACCACACACATATTAAAGTAAGCATAGAGTATCTCAACTATCCAATTTTTATTGTCCTGCCGAATTACTAACACAATTACGAGACGTTGAGACATACTGGGAAGTGGCAATTTAGGTGAGCAGAAGTTCCCATACATCATGGTGTTAACGTGGAGTCTAATCCCGTTAGCGAGCTGAATACTTGATAGTGTTGAGGAGGGAGTTTATATTCATATTTCTCACAAATCACTAATCATCTTCCCTGGCTCGTAAGAATATGTATAATATCAGGTGTGCCTAGACCTAGTAGGATCGTCAAAGGCCCCTTCAGGTGAAAGTGCAGATCCCACAAAAGTGTGTGTATCCGAATGTGGATTGAGTATAAGGATAGTATATCGGCCGGAGGGAACAGTTCTATGTGACATTAGTCTCATTGACAGCTCGTAATATTAAGTCACATTTACGTCAAATTGTAGTAGTGGATTAGGGGGTGAGTGCACCATATGAATCGGCAGATAAAAAGGGCAATTAACCAGTAGTTTATTGGTGCAACTTGTAGACGATCTACAGGTGAATATGGCGTGATAATAACTAACTGAGCACTCAGATGTAATGTAATTTTGAGTGATCGACACCTATCGAACAAAGAGCTCCCCTTCGCACGCCGATTGAAGTCAGATGCTTCTTGAGACAACTTCATCACACTAAACGTCCACTCTATCATTAACTCAATCAGCAGATCCACCAGACGCAACTACATGGCTTCGTCTGTAACAACAACGCGAGCACGGCTTTACCCAGTTGTCAGAACGTCCTGTGGCGAAGTGATTTTTTAATTTATAAACTCTCTCTATGGTTAATAGGATTGATACTTAGGAGCACGCAGAGTGGATACCCAGGCCGGATGCGTAGGCAGGCCTCCTATGACCGTTCCCGGCGCATGGGAAGCTTCATCGTACTGACAGTTAATAGCTGACAAGTCAACAAAATGTTTTTGCTATATTCAATTTTTTCATAATACTTATGATTTCTACTCATACGTAATTATTTTATATGTATGTAGCGAAAAGATCTCAAGAATTGTATCTCGAGTTCCAGAATATATCCAAATGGATTAGCACGCAGGCCATGGATCGTTTTGTTTGACTCAAAGAGGGTCACAGAAAACCCACACCCTCGCCCATCCCTACGTCTTGAACTCTCGCACGGTTACTCAGTTCGATCTCAAAGGATGCCGGTTCACTCAGGAGCTAGCGGGCAATGACTTCTAACTCAACTCTTATTAACCTCTCTGAGAGCTGCGTAAATTCTCTAGGATTGCCGGTAACAGCATGCATATTGTTTGCTCATGTTATATTTATGTGATGTCTCAGGTGCGGAGCCGGGCAATACGAGTGATCGGTAGACACCCGCACAGGACCGAAAAGAGTGAGAGTGCATATAAGAGTTGTCAGGTTAGAAAGAGTTGCGACGACACTAAAAAAAGTAAATAAAATAAGTTCAGAGTGTAAGAGTCAGATTGATGCTTCCATTGTTATAAGATAAAACCAGCAAAAGAATACGCCTCAATAATTTAAAGTGACAATGATCAACTCCGAAATACAACTACAAAATATATTACATCAATTAATTCACCATGGTGACGGTGTCTATATGTCGAGTGGCACACAGACTAATTGAAAGATGTGACATCGGTGGCCTATACACGAATAAGCATATTAAGCAATACTAGCTTATCATCAGAGAGGATATGATTACGTGGTAGGTAATCTGACACGCTAAATTCTTATATCAATAATCACAAATAAATAATCGATAATATAAATATAATAGTTGAATGCGAAATTATCCTCAAAAACTAACCTTACAACTAGCTGTTATTAAACTAGAGAAGGTTTTAAAAGCAACACGCTCATATAATATATAAGTTGCATATTATGTATTTAAATATAAAAACGTGATAACATTTGTTTTATAATTTAATTGTTCGTGTAACTGTATTGCCACTTTTGAGTCTTTGGCAATACTTATTTATATCTGTATACGTATATTGTATAAAATAATACAGTTTTCTTTTAAATATTAAAACCTTGTTTAAAATTAAAAAAAACGTAAATTAGTCACTTAATAAATAATCGGTTAAATTATTATAAGATAAAATAATAAGTATATAAAAACATAATACAAATCAAACTAGGCAAACCATACACATCATCACTTTACTTAACCAAGGGAGCACTGATTTAAAAACAACTATGAAATCACAGGAATATAAACTAAATATATATTAATCTTAATTATATATATATATTTATTAATAATATATTAATATATATTATTTATTATAATTATATTAAAATATATATATATATATTATATATTAATATAATTATATATATATATAGATATATAATTATTAATAATAATATATATATATATTATTTATATATATATATATGGTATAAAATAGGAGTACTTTAAAGCGTATTGAACTAACCTCGAGAAATATATAATTAATAATAATGAGGTATCAGTTGCCAGTAATGATGCTTCGCATAATATTGTATATTCTGCTGTATAACATAAATGCGGGCTATTTTATCATAAAATATATAATTTTTATAACTATTTATAATTAATATTAATATTTTAATATTATGTTTATGAAGTACAATAGACCATTTTTCACCATGTCTCTATGAAGAATGATTAGTCAATTTTTATCTCCTCAAATTGTATTATGTTATCGAAACAAAATTAGTTATAAACAGAGGAGTCAAGCTGGCATAGTTGATCTATTAGTAGTGTGTTTATTAAACTATATTTTCATGTAGTTATAATATTATCTTGTATTATTATACTTAGATTGTTGTGATTTTGAGTTATGTTTCTTATTAAAATTACGACTGAGAAGATGTGAAGATTAACATTATATTAAATAAAGTGAGTAAGTTGCTTACTCGTAACGCGTTAATGTTTAATAGTATACCATATTATAAGCTAGTATTTAGAGATAGTTTTGTTAGGTAAACTATAGTATATTTAACTTTCTTTAATATTTGTGTTAATATGGTTTAGTAGCTATATATTTCGATTACAAAACATAATTTTTATTATATCGTCATATATTTGAGGTTTTATTTTTATATTCATTAATTACATGTGTGTAGTTCTCGTATTAATATAAATTTGCGTTTATTAAGATAAATTGTAATTGAATAGAGATCTAGAGGTGAGAATAATCGAGTAGCGTATTAGTGTAATTAACTCCTTATTCTAGTCAAATATAGATGTCGAGGTGTTACTTATATTATTATTATTAATTTATTTTTATTTTTTAAATTATTTAGTATTAAATTAAGTATAGTAAATATCTTTGAAAATTACAGTATTAAATATTAAATACAAAGTATCGAAGCTTCAAAGATTCCTTCACCGATTCCTTTTAACCTTTTTATACTAAACCTATCCAATCTAGCCTTCCACACCATCTAATTCAATGGAATCGTATACGTCAATATTATTATTTTATTTTTTAACCTTTGTGTAATAATATATATATATTATTAATATATATATATATATATATATATATATATTATAATATATATATATTATATAATATTATATATATATATATAATATATATAAATAATATTATATATATTATATGAATATATATATATATATGTACAAATCATTAACATCTATATATATATATATATATTATTAAAAAAAAAGAATTTTAAATTTTTAGACATTATATTTTGAGTGAGTAAAAAAGTCTCTCGCCTAAACAGCCACTATTATATTTTTAGCGGCAAAAAACCAAAAACAAGTATATATCAATTATTTTAATTTAAGCAAAATTGGCATACCTCCGTCTAATTTTTTTTACTAGAAGTGGCTGACTACGTATTATAAAGTAACTATTTACCTTATATTAATATAAATTAGCATTAAGAAACAACATAATTCAAATATAATGGTAATATATAAATATATTAATTATTAATTATTAATTAATATATATATATATTATATATATATTAATAATATTATATATATTATATATATATAAATATATATATATATATATATATATATATTATTAATATAATATAATTATTATATTAATAATTAATTATAAGATGAAGAAGAGAAGAGGAGAGAATTAAAAGTCAGTAGATGAAGAGAGATATATATTAATAATTTAATATATAGTATATATATGATTTAATGATATATATATTATTATATTTATATAATGAGTATTACTAGTACTAATTTTCAGGGTCAAGTCCGAGTAGTGAAATCCAAGTGATGTTAAAATTATTAATATTATTTAGCAAATCTAAATTTCATTTCAATTTTGATATATAATAATTATTGTACTTATCTTGATATATATATTCTTTGATATAATTAATTAAATTAATTATAATAATTTAAATTATATAATAATAATATTAAATATTAGGAACCATTTTCAATGTTTATTACTACAATATGGATCAGTTTAATTGTAATTTTTTTTTGTTATTATATAATATAAATAATAATATAGACTTACATAGTATGAAATCAACATATGAATTCTCAATGTATGTAACAGTATCAATTATGATTAAAAATAAATATATTAATTAATAGGTACCAAGTTTATAATCTGGATAATTTTATAACAAACCATATTTAATAAAATAAATTATTTATTTATTATTTTATTTTATTTAATACTAATAATTTATAATACAATCACATTTAAAATGTACGTAGAGACCACTATAGAATGATAGATGTGAACGTCGGGATGTCTCTCGTGACTCACCTTACCTGGTTGAGTATATCCAATCTATCTGTAAGAAAACTATTTCACTACTCGCAGAGTGAGAGTGGTGGTCCCGTAGATCACCTCACGCCTCCATATGGAATAATGTATTTAGAGGGAGATGTCGCGCACTCCTCTGGCTTCCCTCTCTCAGGCCTCCTCTTTACTGCATAATAGAGAGAAAATCGATCGCGCCACCAATAATCTGTACCGCGCCCGATGCTTAGGAGAGCCCTCACCTAAAATGATAATAATAATGTAGACATAGTTGACATACTGCTATAATTATGTTGTATTATATATTTATTATTTCTTAATATGTTTTTATTTACATATTATTGTTAATGAACCTTTTTTTTGAATTACACTCGATACAATAGTAGTACTATTTTAGATTGGTTCTCATCGTGTCCAATCCATCTATGATTATTCAGTATATTATTGTTATGGAAAAAAAAAATTAATATAAACTATGTCTTAGTGTATTGGTTGATTTTTTTGCCACTTTTATGAAGTTATATCCTTATATCAATAACGCTTGCAGTCGCCTAATCTTGTGGTTAAATAATATCATGTTCTCTGTAAGTGAGAATTTACCTTTATTTTCGAGATATTATTCTATAATCTTATTGATATACAAATATTATATATAGAAATAAAATTACTAAGTTTGTAAATTAGTTTGATACATTTTACATCAAATATAAATCACGTGCTCTCAGTAGGCTTAATGTTAAATGCTCATCAGGTATGCGATATAAGACCGACTTGAAAATACATCTTTTTTGGGCCATTCCACAGATTCAAAATAATAATTAATTGTTTAGGCATTATATTATTTATATGAACACAAAGACTAAGAAATAAAATTAATGTCCAAAAATACATAGAGCCAATTGACATAACAAACCTTAAGAAAAGGGCACAGTGGTATAAAGTTGAGGAACAGATAAAAACCCACGTAGGTTAAACTTTAATTAATAAATTATTATTTTGGAAAATAAGATTCTTACTTAATTATTCATAACTTTATAGTAAAACTATTACATAGTTTATGCAAGATCAATAAACACTAGTTTTTGAATATCCTTTATATACTCAAGATCAAAGCCAAATAAACCTAGATACTCATCGAACTACAATCTGTTATAGTATTAAATTATATATGAATGAACTGTTGGTGTAGATATCTTTATTTAATTGTATAGAAATAAGATGGTATTTGATATAATTTCTTATTTGAAAACTGAACCTATATGTCATATTTAATAATAAAATAAAAATAGTATAATGATTAAATAAATATTAATATTTATGTCTCAAAAAGTTTTGAAGCTAATTAAAGGAAAAAAAAGAAGCAAAAGCTAAAAGTTATTTTTTATTATTATTATAAGTTATTTTATTTACTATTATATTAATTATATCCAGTTCAGCTGTACGTTTATCTGACCCGCAATTTTACTTACCATACTTATTATAACTTATAATTACAACTAAAATGTAATTAGTTTACTTTTATTTATAATATATACAGTTTAATTAAATGCGCATTGAAAAAAGCTTAATAGCATGTTTATCTAATGTATAAATATTTAAATTTACTTAGCATAAGGTCGCAGGATAAATTTATCTGGTTTGGTCTCACATTAACTTACTATCAGCTGTTAATAGCTATTTCAAATATTACCAATGTTATCAATTCAAGACCTATAGGGTTATGTAATATGTCTTATTTATTCAAAACTTTATAAATTATAATAGATGGATTCATTTGAGGGTATGTGCATTTTTCTAAACTCAAAAAAGGTATGAGTAATTCAATGGTTTAATAGATTATACTGTATGTTCAATACAAATAGGCATACAAAAGAGAAAAATCGAGTATCCTCTCGAGGTTAATGTACTCCTCTTAATTCAAAAAATATCTAAATGTAAAATAGGAACTCCTCAATGTTACGTGGTCTTCATTTGTGCCTCTCTATTATAATCTTATTCTCGCATATGAAGAGGATAGCTTATATATTTCCATATTCGGATAGTGGAATTTGTGTGAACGCTCGTGTAAGATACAAAACTCTAAGTTTACTCGGCTCTACGATGCGGTTATTATGTCTGCCATGTCTAGCCAGCTTTTCAGAATGTGAGCAGATGTAGGTTGATTTCTCTTAGTGTGTTATGTGCGATTATATTCAAAACATCTCGCGAATACAATGCACGCGCGGTCCATGGAGAGTCGATACTTTTATCGAATACTTGCTCAAACAGATGATGGATAGTGATATCTCCATCTAGAACGTTCTAGTCTCCTTCTCCTCCCCTTCCATATATTTCGTCTGTCGCTCTTAAAATGTAAAAAGCTTTTAAATTAAGGTGGTAAATATATAGCGTGATATACCAAGAGGCATAATTTTCTATTTTTGATGTATGCTGATGTTTACGAACATAATGTACAGTATACCACTTTAGAGCATAATGTGTTGACTTAATACAAAAACAATCATATGCTTATTGATTGTCTATATTGTTACCAATTTATTTGTCTCATAGGTTCTAATACTCTTTTTATCTATTAAATAATAGGATAGAGTTGTTATAACTAGTTTTTTTTTAAGAGTTAAAGTTCATAATAGAGGGATCTTGTGATTAGTGTACATTATATATATATTCAGTCTATTTAAATTATATGGAGAGGAAAATTATGTCAGGAGGCACAAATTATAAGTTAGTTCACAGATAAGAATCTTCACATAGGAATGTTCTCATTAATAAACATCGAATGGATATGATGACATTATTGGCGTTATATTTCGGTCGCATTGAGAACAGATTTATTGCTGAAATTTATGAATTTTATAGTATCCTAACGAATTATATAACCTAATTCTAGGTGTGTTTTGCTTACTCATGATTATATCATAAATTAAATTTAAGGATTTCTTTCAATTTACGTAATACTATATAGTTTCTTGACCCGACTATAATTAAGATGAGAAGTGGTGTTTCTTTTATATTTTATTTATTCGTGAATGTGTTGGGAATACTGTCTATATACAAATAATTATCTTTATTTAGTGAGCGAAGGTTTTCAGTTGATACCTTATAGTAATTTGTTCATTTTATCAATATTCTATTATATCATAATCACTTCATGGTGTTAAACCGTCCCTCGAGATTTAGTATCTGTTTATTATTGTAGATTCTTATATTTAGCAGATTTTTAAGCTAGAATTATATTTGGTTCCAGTGTCCGTGTGTGTTATAATTGGTTTCATATAAATTGTAGTTGCAATTAACAATTAATGCGATTGCTAAATCGCAAAAGATAAAGAGGGCAAATTATTTATATGACCGTCCTAGATTGATAAAGTGAAATAATATATATATAAATTAGTTCAAAAAATAGATTTATCTAGTATGATCTGCAATCTATTAAAAATATCCAAGTTGCCAGAATATGATAAAAAATTATTTTTTTTAGTTAATTTTTATATATAGGTTGTTTTCTTTGGAGAGGTTACCATGTTAAAAACTAAATTTCAGTATATCACAGTTTTCTATACTAAACTAATATATTAATATATATATATTATTATTATATATATTATATATATATTATAATATATAATTATATAATATTAATATAATATATATATTATATTAATTATTATTAATTAATATATAATTAATATAAAATTAATAATATTTAATATATATATTTAATAATATATGGTATTTGTTACCCAGAGGGTTGTCACCTCACATATTATTTAGGAAATCACAGGATATATTATACTCACTAATAAAATAAATAATATGAAAAGTGAAATAACTTAAAATCATCTCTATTTAGGAAAAAAAAGTTACAGCTCTATTCAAAGTTGTTAATAAATATCCCATAGACTTTGCCAAAAATAATTGATACGATTCCAGGTTTAGTCTCTATTTCAGCCCTTACTCATAAAGTAGGTTAATGTATAAAGTTATTGTTTAAATGTAGTGATTATGGCCTGAGAGCCAATACATACTTACATGTATATCCTCCTCTCCCGATTCTTATCGTATAGCTCTGAGTATGAAGAACTCTCGGTGTTGCTCCCAATACAAGTCGCGACCACAGAGCGTCCAACTAATATATGTTATATATAAGAAATCTATGGTAGAATAATATTTTTAACGTTCAAGAGGCTATGTGTAATAACTTTATTTTTCCTATAAAGAGACTTGCCGATTTTCGTCATTCACGTTATATCTTCATTATATTATATTTTTAGAGTATTTCCTGTGATTTTTTCTCAAAAATATTTTTTTTTTTTTATTATTTATATAAATTAATATAAACAAAATCCTATATTGTGAGTATAGGCTTTTAACAACTTGGAGTCATGAACTTTTTCCTAATAAAGAGCTCGACGAATTATTTTGTATTATCACTCATTACTATTATATTTAATTTTTTTTAGTAGTAAAAATGGGCCCTCAGAGGACTCAATGATTTGTACGGTTGACCCAATCCCCTCTGGGTATATATTAAACAATTACCATTATATATATATTAGATATATATAATATATTATATAGTTTAAATTATTAGGTAAACATTGTTACTCGAGCGCCGTTAATGTATATAAGCCGGTAACTCTCTGTATCAAGGTCTGGAATTGTGATGGACAAAATATACAGCGTCAATTTAAAGAGCATATATATAGCGAGAAAATGGGTAAAGATAAATTATATGATTCATATGTTAAGAATATACATCAATACCACAAACTCGTGAGTATCTATATAAAACTACGAAGATGCCAACAGAAGAAAAATTACATATATTTTATGACAATATTAGATAGAGAGAAGATTATATGTCTCATAGATACATGTTTTACATCTCGCGGAGAGCGTTAACTAATATCATTGCGACTACAGATCGTTATGTAATGAATATCATATGAACACACAGACATCATACGCATGCTGCTTGCATATAATCTATTTAAGTCTAATTACATATCAATATAAGATAATAAAAGATGAAATAATTTGTAGGTAACGACATGATTAAAAAGATCGAAATATATATTAAAAAAATATTAAAAATATCACATATTAAATGATGATATCTATTACACATTAGAACCTGAATCTAACAAGTGGATTGTAGACAAAATTGAACAGCAAAATAACTTTAATTCATTTAACCCTAATTAATTTAGCTGGCGAAATTAAAAGTTGTATGTTCAAATGTGAATAGACCAGCCAGTGTTATTTATATAAAAACAAATCATTAAAAGAAAACAGGTTAATTTGGCATCATTCATAAACAAAGCATTTAATCTTCTGTGTAGGCATCCGAACTAAGCCCACTCGTTACGAGCAAGAGACTCGCTGTAGTGGTGAACAGTGCTGGAATCTATGTTGAAATATACGTGTCCTATCTGCCTGCTGACGCGAAGGAAGTGATGGTCGTCAGCTACAAAATAACACCTCTCAATCGCTCAATCTATTTAACAGTTTTGAAATTACCAAAGAGGGTAGTGAGATATGTTCGGAGCCTCACCTAACGAAGACGTAGGTCTAGTGTGATTTAGTGTTATAAGAGAGAGATAACAAAATGAAATTACCCAAAGTACAACAAATTTGTTACGTAAGCTTTTTTGATATAAATTTATGTGAGAGGGAACCCTGTGAGCGAATTTGTAAAACTGCATATATACTTAGAGCGTACCCATAGCATAAGTTTCCATTGATAAAACACTTAGTTAATATATTTATCAGATAGCATTAAAACCCCATTGTAATCACATCTTTGGAGGTGTGTAAAAAAAGGAATTAAAGTGGATTCTAGAGAGTCTTGAATAAACAAATAACAGCTAAACAGAATTAATCCATAACAGCTAAAAGAATTGGAGAAACTGAAAGTATGCTGATAAACGTAACCACAGAACGACCTCCATGAATTAGTGAATGTTTGTAGGAGATATCACAAAAAGTGCGCACGGGGCCCCTTTTTCTTTTTTGTTGCGGGGGGCGAGATCTTACAAATACCGAGTGTAAAGAAAAACAAAAATTTATATATTATATTTAGTGTACAAGTTTTCCTTTAAGATCAAAAACAATAGCAGGATAGTGGATAGTACTTTAGATACAAAAACGTAACTGGCAAAAGCTTATCACAAAGCGTTACCTTTTCAATCAAATTAAGAAAGTTATTTGTATTTAACTACTCAAAATTATATTAATCAAAACATTAAATGACAATTTTAAAATAAGAATTATTAAAAAAATTATTAAAAAAACTTTTTTTAATGAGATGAGAATCATTATGAATAAAGGAAATTTGACCTTTAATAAACTATACTAATGAAGTTAATTACCTGACATACAATTAATATACGCAAGTTCTAGGAAGCCATTGAAAAATTATTATTATTATTATTATTATTATTATTATTATTATTATTATTATTATTATTATTATTATTATTATTATTATTATTATTATTATTATTATTATTATTATTATTATTATTATTATTATTATTATTATTATTATTATTATTATTATTATTATTACTAGTTTATTATAATTTTAATTATAATTTCATAAGTACTATACCACTCTTATTATTATTATTATTATTATTATTATTATTATTATTATTATTATTATTATTATTATTATTATTATTATTATAAAAATAATAAAAATAATAATATGATTATTATTATTTATTATTATTATCTAATATTATTTATTATTATTATTATTATTATTATTATTATTATTAATTATTATTATTATTATTATTATTATTATTATTATTATTATTATTATTATTATTATTATCATTATTATTATAGCAATGTATAGATTAAGAGTTTACTGCAACCATAATTTTAAAAAGATGATTCATTAAATGGATAATAGCTAAATGGATGTCATATTTCCTCGAGCATAAATACTCTTTATTTTAAATTAACATATTGGCTTTTCATCTTAATAAATAGTTAGTTCAATTTTTTATTATACTGGTTTAGGAAATTAGAACTGTTCTTTAATATTTATGGAAATAGTTCCGGTGATCTGAAAAAAGAGGCAGAATGAGATTGAGGCAATTTCAAGTGCTAGAACTAAACACGCTCGTCCCTTTAGTCGGTGAAGTACCAGGCTAGATTTAGTTCAGGTTAGTTTTAAAACATTTCAATAATTTTGGGATTCCCCTAGTAATCTAATTCTCAACTTATTTTCTCTTTTATTTATTTATATATATAGAGCAGTATAGTTATATATATAGCAGTGATATAGAGCAGGAGTATATAGTATATATAGCATATATATAGATATATATATATATATTATATATATATATATATATATATATATATATATATATATATATATATATATATATAACTTTGAAAATCTCATCGAAAATTCAAATTAATTACTAACTCTGCTCAATTTTCAACAGGTAGTAAATGCGACTAAATACAGTGCATATTCATGTTATAATCTGGTTTCAGTTTCAAACGAGCTAGCGCACGCGCACACACACACACACACACACACACACACACACACACACACACACACACACACACACACACACACACACACACACACACACACACACACACACATAAAAACACATTAAAAATAATATATATATATATATATATATATATATATATATATATATATATATATATATATATATATATATATATATATATATATATATATATATATATATATATATATATATATATATATATATATATATATATATATATAAATATAATATTAAAGTGTTCTTGAATTTCCTCCTTAGAAACTTTAATTAATACGGTAACATATTAAGACGAATTATTCTTTGCAATTAAAACTGACGCCCTCGTCGTTAAGTTACGTGATATTAATTTAATATTTAAAAACACTAATGATTAAGAATCCTTCATAGATGAGCACAAGCTCTTTATAAACTCATATATTATGCACATAGAAAAAATATATTATTATTTACATGTCATATATTCAAACTTCGTTATTATACAATACATGTTATTAAAAATATCCAGTGCGTGATTATTTATAGGTTTTTAAAAAATTAGATTATTTTTACTTGTTATAACTTTTAATATATAAAATTCACAAAATAAAGTCAAAAATAATTGCTTATTAAATTCATTTAATATATATATATATATATATATATATATATATATATATATATATATATATATATATATATATATATATATATATATATATATATATATATATATATATATATATATATACATATATATATATATATATATATATATATATATATATATATATATATATATATACTGTATATATATATATATTACATATATATTATACATACATATATAGTATATATATACATATGATACAAAGAAGATATTGGCTACTGGTGGCGGGCTGGCTGGTTGGGTTTCATAGCTGAGAGCAGTGATATATAGCTGGCATGGATACATACATGAAATAGTATATATATATATATATATGCTATATATATATATATTACATATATTATATTACATATATTATATTATATATTATTATATATATATATATATATATATACATAATATTTAACATTTTTTTAATATGGTTATTATATATATATATATATATAAATATATATATATATATATTTATATATATATAAATGATATATATTATATTATAATATATATATACATATTAATATATATTATTATTATACATATTATTATATTATAATATATATA